>SZWC01004109.1:6482-21157 GCA_023375785.1 Penium margaritaceum
GGAGGAGGAGGAGGAGGAGGAGGAGGAGGAGGAGGAGGAAAGGAGAAGGAAAGGAGGAGGCCGAGTACGACAGCGAAGAGAGTGGAAAGTTCCCTCAGAGAGTGGTGGACTGGCAGCGTGGACCGTGTGTGCCTCGCATAGACTGTAACGTTTTCGTCTAATTCCAGATTGAATAATTGGAACTTCTTAAGCTCCAAAGATTTCAATCTTGTCACTATAGAGAGGACCAGGCGCACCATAGGAAGGGAGCTGAGAGACGTGAACGAAGAGTCATTGAGCACTCACCCCCCAGTCGAGGCCGCCTTCTCGGTAGTTGAATGTGCCCGACGCCCCAACAGTCGCGGACGCGGCAAGAATGCCCACTAGCATCCGCAGAACGGAGGTGAGGGAGTTGAAACGCGCCATGATGTATTGGAGCCGAAGCGACGTGACCCACGCCGGAATGGGGATATTTCTGTGTTACGATTGATTCTACACCTCAATTTCAGCTTGAGTGTAGCGAGGAAGATGTCCTCTTTTAAGCGTGGGAAGCAAGGGGAGCGCCAGTGTCGGAGCGCGCGAGAGACAGCGTTCCCATGCGAGGCGCGTCGCCCTGACACCTCGCGCGCCGCTCTGACCTCTGACCAGCAGCCTTGAATTCCATCCACGTGCATCGCACCGCAAACTGGACGGTCTTCACTAAAGTCCTTCAAGATTCACCATTTGGGGTTGGTTTCGACTGCGCCCCACCCCCCCCCCCCCCCCCCCACGGGATGGTGGGATATGAGAGAGGGAGGCAGCCCTACTTTCCGTGGCGAAGATGGGTAGGCGGAGTTCGCCCGTGCCGTACAGGATGGTACGTTGGCGGCGCGGACTCGGCGCAATCATTGGACCTGATGGTCAAGGATAAAGATTGCAACTTTCCGGCCAGGAATGTTTCTGAACTTGATTTGCAAGATCTCGCGCTGTGCGCGCTTCGGCGGCCATTGAGCCGCCTTGTGGGGACACGACTCGGACCGAACCGCTATGGATTGAGTGAATCCGTAACGGTTCGGTCCTGCAGTGATTCCGGGATTGACTGCAGGCCGGTAGTGAGTGGCGCAGGTCCACCCGCAGATGAGCCTCTAGTTCTCCCTGTGCACGGGGGTGCCAGCTGGACCCAGGTGATCTTCCTCGTTTTTGGCGCTGTATGTGGCGCAGGATTAACCACAGCCGCGCCGCCGGTGCTGTCCACGCCGACCGGACGAGAACCCACCACAAGTCTTCGCTGCGGGAGCAGGATAGGGAACGCGAGAATCAACCGATCAAAACGCAGTGGCAGCTGCGACTCGTCGAGGACGAGTGTAAGCTACAAGGTCGACAGTAGGCTACAGCCTGTAGCCTGCGTTCAGCGCAAGGCCGTGCTGCCTGCCTGCCGCCGTGCAGCACGAGCTTGGGCTCGCGCCGTGCCGCGACTGGAAGGGCAACAGCACCTTGACGGAGGAGGCCGTGGTGACGACATGATGATGAGGTGGATCGTGAATTCGATCACCCATGTTTGATGTGCGGGGTTGCGCCGGCAGTTTCAGTGCCATAGAGGAATCGACGGGATCGATGGTCTCCGACATAGACCATCTGAACGGCTCGTCGAACAAATTGGCATGCATTGACCCCAAAAGTACATCATGACAAACTCATGTCGATGTGGATTGTTGCGCCGGCAACATCGGGGCCGTGGAAGAATAGACCCTGTCGATTCGACACAATCGACGGCGTATGGCATGGACTGCATCTAAACAGCTCAACAAACACACTGGCATGCAGTGACGATTTAGGTACATCATGACAACATCATGGCATGTCGGCGCATTGCCGGAAGGATGACGTTGGTCTCAGAAAGCTAGAGCCGAGTCGCAAATGGCAGGGCCTCCCTGGTTCGGGAATTGGAGACGGATTCGAAATCGGCAGCCAATCGTCGTTCGCGCAAACTGGTGGTTTGAGACAACGCCGGTTCGACGGCAGCCTCAACAGCCCTGCAAAACCTTCCCTGCGCGAAAAACGGCGACGTGGTGCTGCGGATTTTCAAACTAGCCCCCATTGCCGCTGGAACGCATTGGCCGGCCTAAATGCAGGATAACCACTCTTCGGGCATCCAATATTAGTCTTGCCCACTTTTTTATAGAGAGATCAACGTGCACCCACTTAGAATATGAATCTGGGGGAAACCAAAAAATTGCAAAAACCAGGTTCTCCTTCGCGCCATGCCCACTGTTTTCTATGAAGAGGCCTCACCCCCCCACTCTCAAATCTAAACTTTAAAATTGTTGTTCCATGTTTGGCGCAATACATGTCTCGTTTTTACCGATGTTCGTTGTCTTCAGTCATGCAAATTTGTTATGCACCACACGTGCAAGAGTCCCTCAACTTTGCGGCTGGGCATGTCTGTCCTTACACAAATGGCCCATAAGGTGTCGGACTCCCGAATTTTCCTTTGACGATCGAGAGCAATTAGGCCAACTGCCCCCAACCGCTAGTGTTCCTTTCTCCGACCTTTTGTAAACTTTGAACACCATTTAAAATCATCGACAGAATTTTCTTCAAGCACGTCGATCTTTCGGTCGGCTTCCGCGTCTTATAGAATCGCGCCTCAGATATTCGGCGTTGATTTCAAAGCCCCCAAACTTCTCGTTGGAGCTTCTCAATGCGACCACTAACAATGCGACCCCACGTGCGTCGCTCAACCTTGACGTTCAAGACCCCGACTATGCCTCATTTCAATCTTAGCATTCGTTTATATGTGATCAACAATTCCGAATCGTGTCATCGAAGTACACATACAGCTACTTACAAATTGCTCAATCGGCCCAAAATCTTGCATCGTGTTCTACGTGTTCACCATCCCCGATCTGTTCGGCCTAACAGTTTGCATAAAAGTGCAACGGTATTGGAGGGGCAGCCAACGACTTCACTCACTAGCAATAACTTTACACAAGTCATCAATGTTGTGATTTGTGACGTTCCTGTCGACTTGTATAGTTTACTGTGACCACTCGGCCGTGTCCATACTTGTGTAGATCCCTGATGCGGACCCAGGCGGTACCGGTGCGTCGTCCGGTGGCGGACTACTGGCTTGGAGCTCACCGACGGCCGTTCCAGAGCTCTGGACGCTACCCGGGACCTCCTGTAGTTTTTCTGCAACACGCAGGACTTTATCGGTGGACTGGCCGTGGGCCCGATTTGCATGTTTTTGCATTGTGTTTCCACCGTTCGATGCCGGATGCATGCATGTGACCAGTTGTAGCGTCCGGCTTGTGATTCTGCACGTCTAGGTTCAGACGGCGGAGCATCCTGACATGTGTGCGCAAAGTTACGGCCAAAACAGTGGTTTTGGGCCGGTTTTAGGACAGATCTTGCACTGCCGCGTGCGACACCCGCCGTGCGCCGCAGCAGGTACTTATGCCATGGACCTGTCATTTGTCATTTCTCTCTGCAATTATATTCAGTTTGAGTTTCCTAACACTCTGTCCGTGTCCCAACCCAGACCCTTGCAGTTTTGTCTCAAACTTGTGACTGTTGTCACACGCTGACCTGGCGCTGACGCCTAGTGTCATGGCAAGTGGTTAGGAAGGTTCTAGGAAACTTCTTATGGTATCAGAGGAACAAGCCAGAGCTTGTTGTGCTGCACAGCAAAGATGCAGCAATCGCAGCGGCAGTGAGCAGCAGTAGCGGCAACAGCACACAGCAGCAGCGACGAGTCCTGGGAGGACACACCAACCTGCGCCATTGCAAGGCGTAGGCCGCAACACTTGCGCAACAGAGGAGTCGTGCAGGAGGGGTGCAGCAGTGTAGCAGCACACCAGCGCAGCAGCGCCATAGCAGCTGTCCAGCAGCGCAGCAACAGAGCTGGCAGTTTTGACCACTGCAGCAGCAGCAACAGCAGCAGCAACATCGACGGCGGCATCAGAAACATCAGCAACAGTAGCCGCCAAAGTGGCTTGAGGCCATTGCCGTCAAGCTCGACGGTAGCAGCAACAGCAGCAGCGTGCGCCACCGCTGCCCCTGTCCGTGCAATTCCCCGAAGCCGCACGAACGTGGAGGAGCCGTGGACGAAAATCGCGTCAGTCACCACCTCCCTGTCGGCACGAGCTTGCCCTGGCTTCAAACGAACGCCGTTTTTGGCATTTGAGGGTGCGTTGGAAAGCTCTTCTCTCAAGCTCTCCAGATCTACGATTCATGCTCAGTTTCGTGCTCTGTCGCCACGAGTAAAGACTGAAGTGCACCGCAGATTTGTTTTCTGTTGACATTCGGGCAGAACAGGGAAAAGTGACGTTTTGCCATTTTTTCCAACTTTTTGCGACC
This sequence comes from Penium margaritaceum, assembly GCA_023375785.1. Taxonomy (NCBI): domain Eukaryota; kingdom Viridiplantae; phylum Streptophyta; class Zygnematophyceae; order Desmidiales; family Peniaceae; genus Penium; species Penium margaritaceum. Next base: position 10,800 of record SZWC01004109.1, read on the forward strand.
GAAAATTTGACCATCATGTTCAGCACATTCAGGAGCCTCTGTGGTCCAAATTTCGCTTGATTTGGACAACCTTGAATTTTTAGTGCCGAAAGTTTTAAATTTCAGCACTTTGCCAAATTTCTGGCCGTCAGCACCATACTTAGCCAAATTTTTGGCCGGACAGTCAAAAGTTGCCAGCGTCTCAACTTCTCGAGAACCGCTGACGGTTTTGAAATCCAACAAACTTGACCTGTTGCCCCATGCTGAGCGGCGACATGAGCCTGTCCGACAAGGAAAAGGGACCAGGCGACCCCTCCTCCTCTTCGTCTGGTGTACTGAGTCCACGCTCGCAGGCCATTGAGGACCTGCGAAGCCAGCAGGATGAGATGCGTCGCCTCCAGAGAGAGTAGACTGACGCTATCCGCTCGCTGACTGAGCTTCTGCGTGCTCAGTCCACGGCTCCTCAGCGGGTTTCTGAGGGAGCTGCCCGCGTCGCGGTCTCTACCCAGCAGTCGGCTCAGGCACCTGTGACAGGCACTCAACCTGTCCCACCACCTGCTGACCTCCTGGATGATGAGCCACTCATGCCAGGTATTACTCATGATTCCCCGGCTCAGGAGATTCGAGTTCTTCAGGAGCGCCTCCGACACTACAGACGGGCACCCGATCACCTCCGTTTTCCCCGATACGATTGTCACCTGACTACCCCGGCGACTATCCACTTCCGGGAGTCTTCCCCGTCTCCCGTCCTCCTCAGCCTGCGGTCGCCCTCCCCACGGAGCGGCAACCCAAGGACTTTGATACACCACCCCCACGGTACATCACTGAGGACGGCTTCGACTGCTGGGAGATCCTCTTTCAGGTTTGGGCCGCTTCAGAGGGCGGGTGGCCCTACTACCACAGCCAGTATCACTCTACAGACCCAGCACAGGTGCTGACAGCAGCCAGGGCAATGCGCGGCCTCCTCTACGCCATGCCACGCGAGACCGTCGTCGACTTCCGCCCTTTCCTTGGCGAGCCTGGCACAGGCACCGGCGCCGATCCACGCGGAGGTTGGGATCTGGCCCTATCCCTGCTGGCCGCAGAGACGCACGCCACCCGAGCAGCACACATTCGTGCCTTCCACTCTCTCCGTCAGGGGCCTGGAGAGCCTGCAGCCGATTACTGGCAACGCGCCATGCGCATCTACACGCGTCTTGGGACTTCCGGAGGCACACAGCTGTGGGCGCTCCGTACGGTGATGCTCGGAGTTTGCCTTGAGTATACTGACATCTTCACANCTCCTGGATGATGAGCCACTCATGCCAGGTATTACTCATGATTCCCCGGCTCAGGAGATTCGAGTTCTTCAGGAGCGCCTCCGACACTACAGACGGGCACCCGATCACCTCCGTTTTCCCCGATACGATTGTCACCTGACTACCCCGGCGACTATCCACTTCCGGGAGTCTTCCCCGTCTCCCGTCCTCCTCAGCCTGCGGTCGCCCTCCCCACGGAGCGGCAACCCAAGGACTTTGAGACATCACCCCCACGGTACATCACTGAGGACGACTTCGACTCCTGGGAGATCCTCTTTCAGGTTTGGGCCACTTCAGAGGGCGTGTGGCCCTACTACCACAGCCAATATCAGTCTACAGACCTAGCACAGGTCCTGACAGCAGCCAGGGCGATGCGCGGCCTCCTCTACGCCATGCCACGCGAGACCGTCGTCGACTTCCGCCATTTCCTTGGCGAGCCTGGCACAGGCACCGGCGCCGATCCACGCGGAGGTTGGGATGTGGCCCTATCCGTGCTGGTCGCAGAGACGCACGCCACCCGAGCAGCACACATTCGTGCCTTCCACTCTCTCCGTCAGGGGCCTGGAGAGCCTGCAACCGATTACTGGCGACGCGCCATGCGCATCTACACGCGTCTTGGGACCTCCGGAGGCACACAGCTGTGGGCGCTCCGTACGGTGATGCTCGGAGTTCGCCTTGAGTATACTGACATCTTCACACGGTACAGCAACACCATCCTTGAGCCTTTCTCAGCCACTCTGCAGCTTCTCCCTTGGGCGCATCAGCTTTTCCTCAAGGTGACTTCAGCCCGCGAGGCAGCCGTGGCCCATCAGGAGACTGCCCTTGCTGCAGTAGTCGTCGCATCACCACCATCATCCCTCCTGCAGTCTCCTTCATCGTCCATCACGTCCTCGTCTTCCTCCTCCTCTTCGGCCCCGCCCACACCCACTCAGACACAGGGTGTTGCAGCAGCAGCTCAGGGGAAGAAGAAGAAAGGGAAGCGGGGACCAGGTCAGCAGCAGTCACAACAGCAGTCGTCTTCCAGTGGTAGCAGTGGACGTTCCGTTCACTGCTACAACTGTGGCGGCGCCCATCGCTACACCGAGTGCCAGCAGCCACTCGACTTGGCGCGGATTACTCGTGGGCTCCAGGTGGCACACGCTCTCCGTTCCGCGTCCAGCACGTCAGCCTCGACTTCCTCGGGACGTATGGCAGCCACGACTGCAGCTGTTCCTGCTTCCCCACCGGCGAGTAGCAGTGATCCGGACCCACGCAACCGCACCATCGCCGAGCTTCGTCACCTTCTGGCGCTCCGCTTTGAGGGAGGTGCGAGTGTGTTGTCACAGCCGAGTGATTCACAGACTGTCGGTCCGTCTGTCCATGTGGCTCGGGATGACTCGTGTAGGGGGGCACAGTCGGCATGTGATGATGATGGGCCTGACTGTACAGATTGGATTCATGAGTCTCACCTTTGTGTCCTTCATCGTTTCTCCCCACCTGCTGCTCAGCATCCGTCTGAGGTCGAGTGTTCCATTGCCCGTTGTACAGTGACGTCCTCCAGTCGTGATGCCGGTGGCACTTGGATCATCGATTCAGGTGCCACTCATCACATGACATGTCGTCGTAGTGACTTCGTTGTTCTCGGCCCTGTTGCGTCTGTTCGTTCCGTTCGCACCGGCTCTGGTCAGTCCTTGCCAGTCCAGGGTGTTGGGGTCATGCGTTTCGATGGTCCGTCTGGCCCCTTGTATCTCTCCGAGGTGTTGTTTGTGCCTGACCTTGAGCTCAGTTTGCTTTCTGTACGTGCTTACACACTGATGGGGCTCTTTGTGGAGCACACTGCCGAGTCCGCGACTTTGACTGCCATTGACACTCGCAGCATTGTTCTGCGTGCCTCTGTTGTGGATGACCTGTACCGTGTTTCCCGGACTTCTGCCCCTTGCTCCACTTCCCCTTCAGCTCGTGTTTTTGTCACTGGTGTTCTGTCTCCTGAGCACCAGCGATTGCTTCATCGCCATTTGTGTCATGTAGGCTGCGACACTGTGTCGAAACTCATTCGGACACAGTCCGCTCTCGGTCTTGATGCGGCTTCTTTCGAGAAACCGTCCAAGACTGACTGTCTTTTCTGTGCCCAGGGTAAGATGCATCGCTGCACCTACCGTGACCCACGATCTCGCGCACTTCGCCCTCTTGAGCTCGTCTATTCGGACCTTCTTGGTCCTCTTCCTGTCGAGTCTATGTCCGATAGGGGTCGATACGTCCTGACGCTGACTGATGACTTCACCCGGATGCGGTGGGTCTACAGCCTGCGCCAGAAGAGTGACGCCGCTCTCGCGGTTTGCCTCTGGCTAGTGATGGCTGAGCGTCAGTCCCGCCACACGCTGCACACTTTTCGATCGGATCGTGGCGGCGAGTTTCTCAGCGAGATGGATAGCTTCTTCGCTGAGCACGGGATTTTTCACTAGGTCTCCGCTCCTGCTACTCCTCAGCAGAACGGTGTTTCTGAGCGTTGGAACCGCACCATGGAGGATGCGGTTCGCGCTATGCGGTCTGAGTGCGGTCTCCCAGAGTCCTTCGCTTTTGAGGGCTTTGCCTACATGACTCGGGTCTGGAACCGCCTCCCGCACGGTCCTCTTCCAGACCACGTCACACCGTATGAGCTCTGGTTCAGCCATCGTGCTGACCTTCATCTCGCTCACGTCTGGGGGTCCTTGGCTTCCGTGTGGTACATCGAGGACCAGCAGGGGTCCAAGGTCTCACCGCGAGGTCGCTTGTGTGCCTTCGTCGGCATCTCCCCGCGATCGAAGGCCTGGCGATTTTGGGACCCTATCCGTCGTCGCATTATTGAGTCACGCGACGCGCTCTTCTTTCCGTCCCTCACTTACCGTGATCTGACGTCGATTATGTCGATGTATGTCACGCACATCCCTACGTGTGAGGTTTCTCGCCGGATGGGGGAGTCTTCGCCTGAGAGCACCCCTCGTCAGGCTGATGTGTGCGTTCGAGCTCCCTCCACTTCACGGTCTCCGGCTCTTGATGACCCAGCGATCATCGTTGTCGGCCCAGAGACCTCTCCAGCACCACCGGTTTCTACCCCGGTTCCCTCGCCTCCCTCCGGTACCCATGATCCTACACATGTGCGTACTCTTGTGTCCGCCGGCACTCCTGCCTCTGTGTGTGGTCCTGCCTCATCTGTCCCTACTGTCACACCGAGTCCCGTGTCTCCCACACACGCCCCTCCTCGCACGACATCACCAGCTCCCTTGGCTCAGCTCTCCCCGGCTGTGACTGTGCCCGTTCCTGAGCCTGAGGTGCGTCCCTCGAGCCCAGGTTACTCCTGTGAGCCTGGCGGTCGTCTTCGACCATTGGACTCTGGAGCTCAGCCAGCGTCTGGTCCTGCACCCAGGCACTCCACTCGCAGCGTCGCGAGTGGTGACCCCGGCACAAAGGCCCTAGGCCTGAGTGTCTGCACTGACTACACAGAGGTACATCCAGCATGTCCAGTAGGGCACGACCTCGTCACTCGCGAGTTCCACATCGCTTGTGATGCAGCAGCCGATCTTGTGGTCGTCAGACCTAGCACTGAGGCATGTGCTCTTGCCACGCAGAGCTCTCCCGCTTTGGCGCCTGATCCGGGCACACTGAGGGAAGCTCTCTCATCACAGGATGCTGACGCTTGGCATGCTGCTTGCGAGGATGAGCTTCGCGCCATCCGAGAGCACGGAGTTTACGAGCTAGTGAACCTTCCACCTGGAAGGAAGGCTATTCAGGTCAAGTGGGTCTTTCGCAAGAAAGTGAAGCCCAGATGGCTTACTGGAACGCCACAAGGCTCGCTTGGTCGTCAAGGGGTACTCTCAGATTGAGGGCATCGATTACACTCACACCTTCGCCCCTGTCGGCCGTATGACCTCAGCTCGAGCTCTGTTCGGTGGAGTGGCTCAGCATGACTGGGAACTACACCAGATGGATGTGAACAATGCGTTCCTCCATGGCTCTCTGGATGAGGAGATCTACGTGGCTCAGCCATCCGGTTTTGAGGATGGCGACAAGGTCTGGCGCTTGCGCAAGTCCTTGTACGGCCTCAAGCAGTCTCCTCAGTGTTGGAACCAGGAGATCACCAGCACCCTGACTCGTGCGGGATATGTACAGAGCGAAGCAGATCCCTCTCTCTGCATCCGCCGGACGCCTTAGCGGTTCACCGCCATCCTGGTCTATGTCGACGACCTTCTGATCGCGTCTCCTTCACTGGAGGCTGTGAAGGAGGCCAAGGCCGTCCTCCAGACTGCCTACAGGATGAAGGACCTTGGTCCTGCAGCGGTGTTTCTCAGCATGAAGATCGTACGAGACCGTAGACGTCGTACTCTGCTACTGCACCAGGCCCGATACGCACGCGTTGTGGGGGAGCGCTTCAGCGATCTCCTCGGCGCAGTGCCCACGGCTTCCACACCGCTCACACCCGATGGGCAGGATGCCCTAAAGGTGGACGATCCCACACAGCTGGGGGAGACAGTGGATGTGACCTTGTACCTCCGTCTCATCGGATCCCTGATGTACCTGGCCACTACTACACGTCCGGACATCGCATTCGCCGTCAACCTCCTTGCCCAGTTTTCGCAGGCTCCACGTGCTAGAGCCCTTCATGCGGCTGTGCGAGGGGTGCGGTACGTGGTCTCCACACCGTACCTCGGACTCTGCTTTCGCCGGTAGTGTTCGGTGGTCCTTGATGGCTACACCGACAGCGACTGGGCCTGGAGCCCAGACGGGCGCGGTCGCATCGGTTACGTGTTCCTGCTTGGTGGTACCGCTGTGTCCTGGCGCAGCGGGAAGTAGGGCTGCATTGAACGTAGCTCATCAGAGGCAGAATATGTCGCTCTGGGAGGAGGGGCTGCTGAGGTGGTATGGCTGCAGCGTCTGTTCCTTGAGCTGGGTCAGTCAGTACCCGTCATTGTGCTTCGTTGCGACAACCAGAGTGCTCTTGCTATTGCGGAGAACTCTGGTGTCTTCCATGCTCGCACAAAGCACATTGCAGTAGAGCATCACTTTGTGCATGACTTGGTGGAGCGACACGTGATCTCCGTCATTTGGATTGGCACTGACATGGAGCGTGCTGACTTCTTGATGAAGGCACTAACACGCGGAAAGTTCCTGGTGGCCATTCATTCTGTCGGGCTTCGCCCCTTGCCTGAGAGTAGTTGAGTGTGGGGTGTTGTGGTGGCCATTCACTGCGTCGTTGCACGCTTTGTTGTACTAGTTTCAGTGCTGCACGTGTATGGACATGCATACCATCGGGTCATGGGGGAGTGTTGTGATTTGTGACGTTCCTGTCGACCTGTACAGTTTACTATGACCACTCGGCCGTGTCCATACTCGTGCAGATCCCTGATGCGGACCCAGGCGGCATCGGTGCGTCGTCCGGTGACGGACTACTGGCTTGGAGCTGACCGACGGCCGTTCCAGAGCTCTGGACGCTACCCGGGACCTCCTGCAGTTTTTCTACAGCACGCAGGACTTTATCGGTGGACTGGTCGTGGGCCCGATTTGCATGTTTTTGCATTGTGTTTCCACCGTTCGATGCCGGATGCATGCATGTGACCAGTCGTAGCGTCCGGCTTGTGATTCTGTACGTCTAGGTTCAGACGGCGTAGCATCCTCACATGTGTGCGCAGAGTTACGGCCAAAACAGTGGTTTTGGGCCGGTTTTAGGACAGATCTTGCACTGCCGCGTGCGACACCCGCCGTGCGCTGCGGCAGGTACTTATGCCATGGACCTATCATTTTTCATTTCTCTCTGCAATTATATTCAGTTTGAGTTTCCTGACACTCTGTCTGTGTCCCCACCCAGACCCTTGCAGTTTTGTCTCAAACTTGTGACTGTTGTCACACGCTGACCTTGCGCTGACGCCTAGTTTCACGGCAAGTGGTTAGGAAGGTTCTAGGAAACTTCTCAATCAACGCATCTCCACCAATCGAGAGCTCGTTAAGCTCACGACTACACCCGTGATTGGAGTGAGTGTCCCCGGCGACAGTCAACAGGTCACTGCCGACGTCTTTGGTGATGGCAGAAAAGGGACAACTGTTACACGATCCACGAGTACCCTGAAGCAGTGTTCGTTGCAGGCATGGCAGGGTTTACGGCCAGTCGAGCAGGTGCGACAACGCCGACTATCAATCCGATGAATGATGCGTCATGGTCGACACTCCCTCCATCTCCAACAATTTTCGGCTCAACACCTGCAGTAGCGCGTAGACAGGAATGCCTGGAGCCCATTAACAAGAACCTCTTCCAGAAGCTTTTGATACTCGAGGACCTCAACAAACACTTGCTGCAACATCTCAACTCCACAGTGGAGGAACCTCAGAACACGTCCGCATAGCAAGCAGTACTCATCCAGAGAAACTCCCAACTCTCGCATGAGCCTCACATTTTTCCCGCCCTCTTTGAAGCGTTCGATCCTACAAACTCCAAGGATTGACAGTCGGGATATGGCTGAATAGTTTTGAGATGTACACAATCACGATAAAAAGTAGAACACCCCCGAGGCCTTGCTTTTGCATGGCACGACAATCACTGGGTGGTCCAATCTTAAGGCCATCCAATGGTAGCAGGATACCGACGGAGCACGAACAACAGCTCTCGATACCGTAGGCGTAAAAATTCACGAGCAGATAAATCCAACCTCGCATGACTCCTGAGGGCCACACGAAAACTGGCACGAATTTGTGTGCACGGTCATCGCACGCTTTGGATGCCTCAACAGAAAGTCAGACACACCATACAAGTTGCATCGGTTGCGTCAACATTTCAGCGTGGCAGACTACACGGGCACATTTTGAAAAATCAATACGGGCAGCAGCATCGCCCCTGACGAGCTCTGTTTCCACTAAAACAGCCTTAAGTGCAACATACGATGGGCCATCGACATCCAGGACGACTTGCTCTGGATGATAGCAGCAGCCGAAAGAATCGACAGCGTCAACTACAATGCTCAGATCCAGGTTTCCAACAACTAGCGACCCCAGAACCACAATTATAGTGGTAGAGAGAGGAATAAATCGTCAGAAACCACCATTCTAGTGGAAATCGACACCATCGATCCGAAAGATGGATGGTTGTGTTGGACTTACAAAAACCAAGGTCACTTCTGCTTGTTACAAGAGGAAACAGTTGGGGAAAAAGGGGAGGAAGTCGTAGAAAGAGTTAGATGAACAAGGAAATAGCAGAGGACAGGATTAGACAGTTGAACGCTCCCTGTAACGGGTCGAGTCTCCAGCTCTTGCTCTGAAGCCGTCATCGAAATTCGCAGAATGGTGTTCTCAGTCTGCGTCAAGGGTTTACCCCCTTCGCAGGACTGGGGGCAATCTTCATCAACGACCCAGAGCAGGGAGACTTGAATATTTTGAGTCTCCGGAGGCCCAATTCCGTTTTTAACATAACCCCTGGTTTTAGGACCCAAACCGAGATTTTCTACCTCAAACTCGTGCATTCGCACGACTTTTCCGGTTTTGAAACTCATAATTTGTCCTCAACAAACTTGAGTTTCATTTTTTACGCGTCGGTGCAAAATTGTCGTGTGCGAGGCACCATCGGCGATTTCGCGCCGACTCCTCTTGTGCGCTTCCCTTGCCCTCGCTCTCACCCTCGCTCCCCCTATCCCTCGTCCTCGCTTGCTCGCTTGCAAGGAGAGCGAGGGGGGGCGAGGGAGCGAGCACGAGGGGGGCGACGGAGGCCACGAGGCCTCGCCCTGGAGGCCCTCGTGGCCCCTCAGCTACCGATCGGGCTGAGGCCGTGATCGGCGGCTGGCGGCTGGCCAGCTGGTGGACGGCCGGTTACTTGGCCGGCCGCCGGCCATCCAGCCGGCCGGCAGCCAGCTGGCTGGAGGCCAGGGAATTGCTGGCCGTCGGCCAGCCCTCACAGACGCGAGTTGTGGTGCGCAACCACCCGAACCGGCCCTCCCGCTACATTCCTCCCTACTTATTATGAACTGTCTCGGTTCATGCCAAACAGGATTGTCAATTAGTGCGTCATCAATATTGTGAAAGAAAATTAACAATTTCAATCACCAGCTAAACATGAACGCGTGTCTGGCACTTGGACCTAACATGCAGCTTGTCGGTCAGCACGGCTAGCGACCTCCCCCCTTTAGGCTGGAGCGTCCGCGCGAAAACCATGTTGGGCGTCCCCAACCTCATATGGTTGCAGTCCATGAATGCTGCCCTGTGGGAATATTGTTCACTTTGTCCTCATTTTGGTGGTGTCCCCTGACACGCGTCGATCAGTGCGAGCTGCCAGCTTGCTCCAATACTCGTTGACCACCCCTATGGAAAACCAAGATTCGGACTCCTACGAGTTATGTTAACGTGCACACCCGGTCCAATGAACAAGGTATTCCCCAACAACCCGTGACGGGAGAGTACGCTTTCGGTGCTGAAGTAGGCGCAGAATCTCGTATTGGCCATCGGCAGCAAGGACTACCGGTGGTGGCTGAACGATTCCCTCTGCCGTGTAGGGAACCAACGAGCACACATGAAACACGTCATGTATCTTCATACTCGGCGGAAGCAGCAATCGGTATGCCACTGGCCCGATGCGTGCAACGATGGGAAATGACTCAATCCACTTCGTTAGAAGTTTTCGTGCCCCTGGCGACTTCTGCCGAAGATTCCGAGTTCTAAGCAGCACTTTGTCACCGATGTGAAACGAGACCTCACAGCGACTTTTGTCGGCATTTGCCTTTTGTCGTTGTTGAGCAGCTTGAAGGTGTCCCTTTGCTTCCTGTAACAAGGAGTCTATGCGCTCGGCAAAGACTTAAGCAGAAGGAACCTGTCCTCTTGCACTCCCGCTCTTCACCAATGAAGAGGGTACCACTGGATGCCAACCACTGTTCAACACAAACGGTGTGAACTATGTAGAATCGTTCACTGAGTTTTTCACCGCAAACTCTGCTGGTGCTAGAAATTCGTCCCAGTCGTGCATGGCAGGGTCCACGTGTATGTATTTGTTTCAGAGTGCGTTTCATGCCCTCTGTTTGTCCGTCAGTTTGAGGGTGAAATGCTATTGACATTTGCGACTCACTGCCGAAGTACTCGTGTATCTTTTGCCAAAAC
>SZWC01004109.1:88464-103649 GCA_023375785.1 Penium margaritaceum
TCTCCCTCTCTCTCTCTCTCTCTCTCTCTCTCTCTCTGTCTCCCTCTCTCTCTCTCTCTCTCTCTCTCTCTCTCTCTCTCTCTCCCTCTCTCTCTCCATTCTGCGTTAGCTAGGAGGGAATGAACATCCTCCGTATATGCATACAGAATACCGTAGTGTCTCTTACGTTGGACTAAAATAAATATTTTCCTTCGACCATTCAAGCACCTTAAAAATTCTGCTTGTATGGACGAATCAAACCTGAAATTATAAAAATCATATTCCCCTACACACAGTTTCATGTACCACGCGTAAGCCTCTAGGGACTACAGGCACGACGGGAGTTTTGCACGATCTGCACGCAGCCCCCCATGGACTGCACGCGGACGTGGCACGATGCGACCTGCGACAGAACCTGCAAAAAAACCTTTGACGTGAGTAGCGAAAAAAATGTGCAATGTGAGGTGCGAGGTGGGAAGTTGCTCTCAAACACTCGAACTTTCAAGTTGTTAGAACCGAGGGCGAAGCGAGGACATGACCTGAAAGTTCGACCAAAACAATACAAGGGCTTTGGACGAATCAGGTCCAAAATTACATAGCTCAAAATTATAGTCGAATTTAACTGTCACTTTATCGGGTTTTCAAAAATAGGCGAATATAAGAGACACTAAGGTACGAAAAAGTTTGGGGAGCAACGACTTCTTCGCTAGCCAGACACGTCTGCGACGTGTGTACAGTTATTGGGGAGCGGCCTGGATATAGTGTAACGGTCGTGCATGAGTGAGAGCTGTTGCCAATTTGGTTTCTTCGAGGAGATTAACCTTATTGAGAGTGAAATAGTTTTGGGGTATTTCTCTGTCGTAGGAAATCACCTAGTCGGGGGTCGCTTATTTCTGACAGTCCCCCCGACGCTGATAAGGTATGAACGTAGCGATTCCTCATCCTCGGAGGAGTCCAAGTTGATGCTGTATGGAGAAAAACACTCGTTGGGACGATGTCGAAGTCCCAGAGACCCTACGAGCAGTGGGCCTTCAACAAGAAGAGGTGTTGGCGTGCAGAGAGCAGGCAAGGGGCAGAGGCAGGCTCTCTGGACATCCCTCCACATGCAATTGAGATTTATGGGATGCGCATGAAGATGAGGATGAAAGATAGGGGTAGAGAAATGACACAAACTTTCTGATCTCCTTCTCCATGGTTGAGCTGACTTCAACTGTAGAAGTGCTTGAGGGTGGTTGAAGTCTAGACGTAGATGCAGTGAAGGTTGCAAGGAAATCTATTGACCACTTGAATGCATTGGTGTGGCCTGGGCTGGAGAGAGTTAGAATAGGTAGACGAGTCAGCAAGTGTTGAGGAAAACGGTGAAAATCCAAAGGCCCATAATCATCAGTGATGGAGTTGATGAAGAATTCTTGATGTGGCATGGGAGGGTACATCGTTGTGTTCTTAAGACAACCCCCCTCCAAGTGCGAGGCCTAGTTCATAAGAGCAAAAGTGCTCAAAAGTGCTCAAAGTGCCTTGAAAAGTGCACTTATCATACACTGAGTGTGCAAATGTGCACCTCTCATGGTTTCATTAATTTGCTAAGAAATAGTCAAAGTAGAATTGTAGGTTCGAATGACAAACCGCTACAAATATCTCTCGCATAACAACGTTGAGTAATCACGTCAAGCAATAAACTACAGAGAACTGAAAGGTTCCCTCGCTTTGATCAGTGTTACTTAATAATGGCCCGTTTCTTTAATCTTTGTCCCCCTTATCCCATCTGCAAAGGATGACGGAGACTGACCGGCAGCCGTCTTTTGACCAAACAGTGTCTGATTGGTAACCGAATGGATAAAACTATTGTACTTTCTTTTGTCTCTTTTCTTGCGTTGAAATAATGAACATGCGTTACCCGACAGAAACAGATCAACATTTTTTCATCAAGAAGGAAATTGGAACAATGAGAGACATGTTCGACCTGCACAAAAGGGGGGGGGGGCACGTAAACAAACTCTTTTCCGGTGGTTGAGCATTTGATTCGAGGGACCACCGCACAAGCATGGAAAGCTCGACCTCATCCTACACCATGTTCAGCGACGATGGTCTAACGGTACCCATGTTTTCATCTGGGATATTGCGTTCAACATGAAAAAGGATCATGTTTCATCTTCTTCTGCTTTCGATGTTGGACAGCGAGGAGACCAACCCCTTTTGTTTCTTCACTTGCAAGAAAGCCATTCAGATCATCAAAATTTTCCGAAGCTGACAGTCTCTCTCTCTCTCTCTCTCTCTCTCTCTCTCTCTCTCTCTATCTCTATCTATCTCTCTCTCTCTCTCTCTCTCTCTCTCTCTCTCCCTCTCTCTCTCTCTCTCTCTCTCTCTCTCTATGTTATAGGCTATTCTGTGGGACCGGAAGTACAAATTCAACCAACCATTAGACAAAACATTTCTTCTTTATACATGCCAGCTATTGTCATACCTGTTTCACTCGCATTGATTAGTTGCCTAAAACTACTCATCTGCGCCATGCCTCAAAACTTGTTTATTCGGGTTTATTCCCAGATCTTCGATGAGAAGTTCGCTTCTTGCTTTTTGTCTTTGCATGATTCAATTCGTCCACGTATCTTGAAAAGATTACTGAATACATCCGCCTTGTAGTATCTACTCATCGTACGACGGCAGCGGATTTGCAATTTCATGGTTTTGATCTAGAAGGTACTTCAACACTCGTCGCAAGGATTCACTACAGAATATGTGAAGCATCTCATTAGAATATGGAAATGTTTGTGGTGGATAAAACACCTTGGGAGCTGTATACTCGGTGCATGATAAGTGTACTTTGCCACTCGTTTCGAGTGCACTCGCCACATGCACTACCCCCATACACTTGGGGGCATCTATAGACCACCTTCCGAGGACTATAGCAAAAACTCTAATCTAATGTAATCTTCCGGCAAGGTCGATGCCATCGACTCAAATAAAAAGTGAACGGTCGCTGTCAAATAGACGGCTGTCAAGTTTGAAGCAATGTGCTTCTCTGAGTGATTTTTCAACGGGCGAACAAACTGCTTATACAAGCAGACAAACCAGATAGAGAAAGGAACAATGAGATTCGTGGCATGAAAAAGAAATGGAAAACAGAATGAAAATGAAGAAAACATCTGGACATTTTTATGTCCGTCATATACATTTGGCAGTAAGGCCCCAACACATATACAAACGTTTCTACGTACATTATACATCAGAACACATGACTAATCGAAGAAACATTCTTTCCTTCATCTAAGTGATAGAAAAGGAATATATAATACACTGTTAAGAAGATTATTTTTCTTTCATGCACGACAAAAATAAGATATGGGTGGACACATGAGACAAGTTAGCACACTGATTGTGCTAATAATAGTTTTGTATTTTGACTGGTCGCAGTTGCCACGTACACTAGCCCCGCACACTGGCTCCTTCCTAAAAAGAGAATTGTTTGACCATATCAGACAAAATATAAGGTGTGCAGGGACACATGAGAAAGTTGAGGAAACTTAGTGCGGTCTTAGTAGGCACTAGTCCCATGCATCGAGGTCCTTCTTAAGAAGAGATTTGATTAGACATATAACATAAAAGTTCACTCTTTCCACACACAATAGGAGTGTATGGATGGATTCCTAGGACTCCCCTTTTGGAGAGCACACCCAAACCTCCTTTGCTCATAAATGCATTCATTGTTCTACTCATTTTCTCACTCACTCACTCACACACTCACTCACTCACTCACTCACTCTCTCTCTCACTCACTCACTCACTCACTCACTCACTCACTCACTCACTCCCTTACTCACTAACTCATTCACTTATCCCTCCTCCTTTTCCTCCATTCTATTTTTCCTCCTCCATCCTTTCTCTAACTCCTCACTTTCCTCCTCCTCCCTTTTCCAACTCCTCCTCCTCCCCCTTCCCTTCTCCATTCTATGGCCCTCTCCATCTCCACCACCTCCTCCTCCTCCCCCCTTCCCCCTCCTTGGCCTGCCCCACTCCCTCCTCCTCCTCTTTTCCTCATCTCTTCTACTCCTCCTCCTCCTCCTTGACCACCTCCTCCTACATCTCCTTTGTGGGCCCTCCATGCCCTCTCCTCCTCCTCTCCCTACCATGCCCCTCCCACCTCCTCCTCCTCTCCCCCACCATGAAAAAGGTTAAACTGGTTGCAGATAGGCCAAACCCGGCCAATGTTTTGGACGTCCAGGTTTTTTTGGGATTCTACATCTACCGTCAATTCGTAAAGGTCTAAGCCTGGGTGTCAGTGCATCTCTCCTATATCACTTGTAGAATCACTTAGTGGAGCTGGATAGACAACAATGAAGAAAAATTGAACTCTTTGAGAAATGTTCTGACATTGGCGCCAGCCCCATAATTGGGGAATCCAACGGTGGACTATTTCATGTCCACCAACGCGTTACAAAAATCATTCACTTGAGAAACATGCTGAAATGTGATGTATAATGACACAATCAACATGTATTACAGATGATTGATTTTAGAGGACAGTCATCCTCATTTTACATCATCCTCAATGTGCTCTCACTTCTCTCACTGCCCTATGTTGCATCATTATTGGACCAAATGGTTCGTCGCATGAGTGGTTTGGGAATGCAAAACAAGGTGCATCTGGCTACTCAGATGTTGTAAAATCTAGAACTCATATTCCTCCTCAATTCTAGTTTCATTCATAGTTGGCAACTCATGTAGGATAGAAATGTAGTGTAGCATGCGTCGCCAAGTCCAGCACTCACCAATTGAAGGAAACCAGTATGGCCAGGTTATTTTATCTTGATTCTAATGTCATCAGCATGACGAAGTTGAAGTTCAGACGCTGAGGAAGAAGCCCTGCAATCACTTGAAAGTGCGTGTAAATTTCTTATTTTAGAGCCCTGATAGCTGGTTTTAAAGCTAATTTTATCTTTTCTTTAGATCTTTTCTCAAGGCATGTTATGACTAATCTTGATATGTCCCCATAACTTCAATGGTGATCAATTAGCCCTTCCTTTACAAGTTAAAACCAAAGGAAAAAATTCAAAACTTGCAACTCAAGATTTATTCTTCACAGGAATTGAGGAAAAATAAAACATGAACCAATCTCAAGTAGATTGAAGATGACTTTGCTCCATAAGTTCAAGTCTTTGACTCACTACTAATCTGACACACTATTTTCCTCGCTCGACAAACTTCACAAGAAAAAATATCATTAGAGAAACACAATAGGGCTACATCTAGTTAGGGAACCACACCAGTTTCATATATCTCAATTGGTAAGGGTCTTCTCTTTTCCACTTAATGGACACGGTCAGTGATCACTTCCTCTTACGCTCCTCGTTTGAATGGCTCTCCCATATCTTGTCATCACAATTCCTTTTCCATAAGGAAAATAGATGATATCATCCTTGAAGCATAAAAAACATTCCTTAGTATGGTCCATGAAGAGTTATCCATTCCACAATCTTCCAAGTCATTCAAAATGAGAGGTGGGCCAAGCATATGACAAGATCTTCAAGTACGTGGTCAATGAGCCGGGTGCGCAGAAACCACACCGAGAGTGGCAGCCTATGCCGTGGGAGGCTTTCTGCTCTATCATGCATAAGAAGTGAATTCAACGCAAGGAGACGTAGTATGCCTGTAATAAGATCAAAGAATTCAAGCAGCTGAGTAACTCGCTCGGGGCCTACTTGAGCGAGTTCACCGTACTTATGGAGGAAGCCAAAAGCTTCACTGAGGGTGATGGGATCCAAACCATCATGTACCCAGGGTGCTTGGTGCTGGAGTACTTACATGATGGTCTTGTCTGCGAGAAGTTTAAAGACAAGACTACCACAATAAAGGGCCCGTTTTGGACAAAGTAGAGCACATTGCACGACTACATGAGTGAAGTGTATTCAGCGAACTTGAAGCTTTACTTAGATGCACAGCCGAACATGCATGTGCAACAAGGCCGTGACATGCTCATGGACACTGCAGGGGTTGGAGAGACAGCTGGGTACTGGGTTGGGGCAACATACAAGGAGCCTGCAAATCCCCCAGACAAGAAGACCGGCAAACAAAAGGCACACAATTACAAGCGCGGTCATGACAACGACGAGACGCAGGCGGCACGTGAGCATCGCAACACAACCTTCCATAAATACCTCTACCACAACTACCTCCAGCATGGCACTACAAGGCGGAATGTTTCCAGGATGTTGGTTGCAGACAAGAGGCGGCGCACTAACTACAGCTGCAGCACCACAAGATGGTGAAGGAGGTGGTTGTGGACAGGATCGCAGACAAGGCTGTGGCCATGGCCAGGGACACAGCCGTGGAAACAGACAAGGCCGTGGTGTGGGTTTTATCCATCCCCAAGTGACTTCAGTGGAGACCACTCAGTGGTAAAAGTGAATCACGAGCGTGAATTCAGTTTTTAGACGAGGATATAAAACATTTTCATTTTTGGGCAAGTTCATCCGAGCTGTGTTGTTTGCGCCCCGCCTAGACACAAAGTGACAATTCCAAATCACGACGAACATAGGTGCCTGTCTCATGTCTTTTTTATGCCTCGTACCGAGCAGTATACCTAACCAGACCCGCTACCGTCGGAATCCATTGTCGCATGTACTAATCTAACGGCGACATTACCGGCGTCGCTATTCGATGGCGACAAAGGTTTTTGAATTACAGGCTCACCAAATTTTGCGTCGAATTAGTTTCAATTCACATGCAACATCGAAAAGCTCCCACAAATACCTTAACCGCGAGGAACATACGGCGCTCAGATCATCAGGAACATGCAACCATTCTCATTGGCTCACGCGAGTGAGCTACATTCCTGATTCGTCAATGTTTCTACTCTGGTGTTTTTTGGGCACATCTCACCGGCGGTGAGGCTTGTAGGAAATCGATAAAAGAATCTATTATTCCATCCGTCGGTTTCGCTCACCGTTGCCCCATGCGTGAAATTGACCGCTGTTAACATGACCATTTTTACCTCACACACCGGCATCGGACGGAGGACGCTCCCAATACAGGCCCCTCCGAGTGTCTAGGAAGTGCTACGACATCATGCAGGTATGACTTCCATCAACAATCAGTCCGCGTCGAGAGGGGGGTCGAACTAGACAGATCCCACAAATTTATCCTTCATTTCTTTACGAGCTCATATTTCTTTGTTCTTTTTTCTCCTCTCATTGAAACGTATTCCACACTTGCTGAAAAATATTACCTACTAAACTTTGCATCTCCAGATGAGATGCATGATCGAGCATGCTCAATGGTGGCGACACCAACCACTGTGTAAGAACTGTGCGACATAGTGATTGACGCAAACGCACTCAAAGAGATGAGCTCGATCACGTTCGCAGTACCTTCTGTAGAAAATTTTGACCCAGTCAAATTTAAAGAGTGGAAGGTGCTAGACACACGTAGCCACAAGATGTGGATTTAAGTGGGTATTCATGTGAGTTGTGGCACTCGTTGTACCCATTCCGTGATTACCACGAACAGGGCTTGCCGTGATCGAGCCCGTTCACTTGGAAGAGTAGAGAAAGCATGCTGATATAATTTAAAGGACACCATCTGGTCCTCCCGAAAACGTGCTGTTGATCCTAGAGGGGATGAATCTTTTGTAAGCCTTGGATTTACCCGACAGGTGGGTATGACATACAAGCCATCGGATGGCGGAGTTTTCATCAGTGATAATGGCACAGTACCCGTAATCAGCACCTGCAAAGCAGGAATTTGTATTCAAGGGTACACACAAGGTGTCACGTTGAAGCTATTCAACCTTCTTCACCCGTTATCCTTGGTTATATGAAAACAAGGCTTTGAGGTAATTTTGATCAAACCATTTGATCCTTTGAAAGGAGCAACATCGCTTTACGTTGCTTTTGAGCACGGAATTGTCATTGACCGGACTTTAAGTCCATGTCAGATTGACTGCGATGCAAGTCAAGAGACATGTTCAACTAAGTTGTTCATACTTCTTGCTCAACTCCAAAAACTGGAGGACGACGTGAAGGAATACGTGCCACAAGAGATCGAATATGAGTTGGGGGAGTTCTTGGATGTATTTGAAGACCCACTGGTTGGGCTTCCACCAGAACGTCACATAGACCACACAATTTCACTTCAAGTACAGGCAACTTCTCTATTTAGATCTATGTATCTTGAGTCATATAGAAAGGCAAGAGGCCAATGCCAAATCAAAGTGTACGTTGTAAAATGGTGGGTCAAGCCAAGGAGCTCGCCATTTGGAGCACGGATCCTTTCTGTGAACAGAAAGGATGGTGGTTTATGCATTCACATGGAGTACCGGGTACTAAAAATGCCAAAGGTAAATAATTGATTCCCCTACCACGGATTGAGGACCTGTTTGACCAAATTTAACAGGTAAAAGTCTTTGTGTCATTGGATTGTCTTAAGGGTACCATAAATATAAAACGGAAGATGATGTATCAAAAATAACATTTTGCACATAGAAGGGACATTATTAGCTCCGGCTTTTGTGCTTCGGGCAAACAAACGCCTCGAAAACCTTCAAAGGAGAAGTAAGTTGAACGTTTGTCAGGCAACCCGTCAGTTTGTCTTGTATTACTTGGGTAATATCCTGTTTTTTTTAACCAATGGAAAATCACATAGAACATCTGAACGAAGTCCTTAGAATCCTTTGAGAAAAAAAGCCATATGCAAAAATAAGCAAGTGTAAGTTTGTACAAAATGCTATTGAATACCTTGGACACATAATCAACAAGGACGGGATCAGTCTCTTCTCAGGGAAGGTCCAAGCCGTGGTGGATTGGCTCTACACCAGAATTATTGGACAGATTAGGTCTTTTATCGGCTCTACAAATAATTTTTGACGCTATATACAAGGGTACTTGACCTTGGTGGCTCCGCTAACTAGGCTCATGCAAGAACATGTGCACTAGAGATGAACATCTTACTGCAAGAACACGTTTCTCAAAGTTAAAGAGATTTTATCCAGAACTCCTGTCTTAGCTCTTCCGGAATTACCGTAACCATTAGAGGTGCAATGTGATGGATTAGTATTTTGGAATCGGAGCAGTCCCTATGCATAATGGTCATCCAGTTGCATATGAGAGCGAAAAGCTTATCCCCATGGAGACGTGGTATACGAATGATGATCAAGAGCTCCTTGATGTGGTACACATTTTCAAGATGTGGCGTTCCTACCTTGAGGACACCAAGGGGGGCGAGAGGGTTGTGACCGATCATAACCATTGGTATTTTTTCAGACAACTAAAATTGTCAAGAAGACATGCGCATTAGAGCGAATACTTGAGCCGCTTCTTGTTCATATGGAAATAATGGTCAGGACGCATCAACAAGGACGATTCACTAAGCTGACAGGCTGTAGAGATTAAAACAGCCACCGAAGTTGGCGGGTTTTTATGGCCATTGTGACGGCTATGGTACAAACACCAGACATCCCTACACTTCTGCAACAACTACCGTGAGAGATAATCCACTATGATGGTTTTGTAAACATGATCCAAAATGAATACGACATGGATTCTTGGATTCAAGACTCCAGTGATTTGTAGAGGCTACAGGAATCTACTAGCACATAGAACAAGTCGTTGTGCCAGACTCGGAGAACCTCCAAATGAGGATTATCTCCTAGTTCCACGACGTGCCGGTGGCAGGTCACGTGGGACCTCAAAGGACTGTACAGACACTCCTGGACCACTATTGGAGGCCAGGATGAAGTTTCGATGTCTGTAGGTATTGCATGACATGCGACCCATGTCTTCGAAATAAAGTAACAAAGGCGGTCATGACGCGGTGGTATGCGAGCTGGCATTCTTTATGCAAGAGAGTGGCATGGGAAAGGTATTAGAGGAGCCAATAGGGGTGCTACTGGAGGGGCGGCCAGACATCACATGCTTGGGTATGGTGAAAGGAAATAGGCTAGTGTTGAACATGGTCATCACAGATCCACAGTGACCATCCTTGGAGAGGTCTTTGGTGCAACTTCTCGGGGTAAAATTGGACGTTGTGGTACAAGCAATGGAGATAATGCATGGGGAATGGCGACAAGAGGCAGAAAGGGACCGCTTGGATTTTGTGTTCCCAACCATGGAGACGTTTGGGACATTCTCTCAATGACTGGGTGGAGAATAACGTGTGGCAAAGGAGGGATCACAACAGTGGCTGCCTTGGTATGGTGTCAAAGACGGATTGGTGAGGCTACTGCGGGTGCTCCTAAACCAGCGTTCGGCGGTGGAATCACAGCAAGCACAAGCGTAGTAGATCCAACAAAGAGCTACGAAAAGGGCAGTAGATGTTGCCTTGGAGGAGGATGTTATCTTGGCTCTGAGAGTGTTGAGGCGAAGGGATGAGAGTTTAGTGGAGGCATACCTGTGCTCGCTTGTCTGGTTCAACTTGGACAAGCCAAGCATGTGCTCCTCGCCAGATGTGTCGCTTGGCCACGTCCAGCGATATCCGTCGCGGTCGATGCCATTT
Source organism: Penium margaritaceum (assembly GCA_023375785.1). NCBI lineage: Eukaryota > Viridiplantae > Streptophyta > Zygnematophyceae > Desmidiales > Peniaceae > Penium > Penium margaritaceum. Next base: position 98,929 of record SZWC01004109.1, read on the forward strand.
TTCGACTTTCGCAGTTTCCTCTCCTACTTCCACTTGTGCTATTTGTAGTGTCGTATTTTGCTATACGAGTGGAAGGTATTCATTAGCGCCTTATTTTCCACATAGGCTATGTGGCTGCTCTAGTCCACTCGCGGATTGTGTTCGTATAGTAAATCTTGTTTGAAGATGATTTTATGGTTGCTCATTTGCAAGACCGCCCGACTGTTACATCTTGTAGTACTTTGATTTACAGTTGGAGTGGTTTGCGTAGTTGACGGATTTACAACCGTCTATCAACCGTTTTTCCTCCCAATACTATCCGTTTCGTCCAATTTCTAAACCATTTTGTTACTTACAAAGCTATGAAAGACCTCACCAGCAAGCAGTGCCGGTAGTATTTTGTTACTCTTACAACCCCTTGGTTGCACCTTCAACAGTACTACAGGTTGTTCACTGTCGTAACTCTAATAGAACTTTGCAATCTCAAGTAATCTCATCTCCAGTGTTGTGAGTCATTCATAAAGGGTGATCGCTTAGTGTAAGTTTTTTCCAAGCGGGAGAGAGTTCTATCGTCTAATCATGTCCTCTACCGTTTCCCTGCTCATCCATCTCTTCTTATGACTTCCTCCCCATTTTGCCCTACTACTGCCTCTTGTAACATGCACGTGACAAGTGGCATGGCCTTTTGCAAGTCCGGCACAACCGTCCATCTTTCGGATGGACGGTTGTGCTTTCTGACAATTGGTTCCTCCCTCTACCATAATAATTGTGGTTTTGGGGTTGCCAGCTGTTGGATTTCTGGATCCAAGCGTTGTAGTTGGCATTAACGATTCTTTCAACTGTTGCTATCATCTATCGCTAATCATCCTAGATGCCGATGGCCCGCTGTATGTTGCATTTAAGGCCGTTGAAGTGTAAACAAAGCTTGTCAGGGGCGATATTGTTGCTGTATTGATTTTGCAAAATCTGCCCGTGTAGTCTACCATGCTGAAGTGCTCATGCAGCCGATGCAACTCGTATTGTGCATCCGATTTTCTGTTTATGCATCCAAGGCGTGCGATGAATATGCACACAAATTCGTCCCGGTTGTCGGGTGGCGCTAAGGAGTCCTTCGATGTTGGATTTATCCGCTCAAGAATTGGAACGCATGTGGTTGATGATGCGAGACAGGTGTCAAGAGCTGTTGATCCTGGTCCATCGGTATCTTGTGGCCTTTGGATGGCCTTAAGATTGGACCACCAAGTGAGTGTCATTCCATGCAAAAGCAAGGCCTCAGGGTTGATCTTCTTTTTATAGTGATTGTGTACATCTCCAAATTATTCAGCCATATCCTGTCTGTTAGTCCTTGGAGTTTGCAGGATCAAATAGTTCAGAGAGGGCAAATATGGGGCTCATTCGTGAGTCATGAGTTTCTGTGGATGAGTATTGCTTACTCTACCGACGTGTTCTGAGGTTCCTCCATTGTGGAGTTGAGGTGTTGTAGCAAGTGTTTGTTGAGGACCTCGAGTGTCAAAAGCTTCTGGTAGAGGTTCGCGTTGATACGCGCCTGACATCCCTATCTATGTGCTACTACAGTTGTCAAGCTGACAGGTGTTGGAGGCCAAGGGAGCGTCGACCTTGACGCATCAGTCATCGGATTGATAGTCGGTGTTGTCGCTCCTACGTGATTGGCCGCGAAACCTGCCATGCCTATAGCGGACTCCAGCTTCGGGGTTGGTGTGGACCGTGTAACAGTTGCCCCTCTTGTGCCATCACCAAACTCGTCAACGGTGACCCGTTGATTGTCGCCGGGCGCAATCGCTCCAATCACTGTCGTATTCGTGAGGTGATCGAGCTCTTGATTGGTGGAGATGCTTTGATAACTTGTACGAAGTTTTTTCTAGTGATTGAAGTCGTCGCTTGCACCCCTAATGCCGTTGCGCTCTCATGCGAAGTGCTAGGCCCAACAGATCTGGGGTGGTGAACAGGTAGAAGTTGCAGGGAAGAAGATGATGCAAAGTTTTGGGTCAATTGAGCAATTTGTAAGTAGAAGTATGTGTACTTTGATGACACACGTTGGAATTACTGATGCCATTCTTACAAATGTTGTAACTCAAATGAGACATAGTCGCGGTCTTGGACGTCAAGGTCGAGCGATGCACGTGGGGTCTCGTTCTTAGTGGTCGCATCGAAAAGCTCCATTAAGAAATGGGGGGGGCTTCGAGATCAGTGCCGAATATTTGAGGCGCGATTATATGAAACCTGGAAGTTGACCGAAAGATTGAAGTGCTTGAAGAAACTTCTGTCGATGATTTTCAAAGGTGGTCAAAGCTGTGAGAAGGTTGGAGAAAGGAACACTAAAGGTCGGGGGCAGTTGGCCGAACTGCCTTCGATCGTCAGATAAAAATCCGGAGCCCGACACCTAGTAGGCCATTTGTGCAAGGAAAACAATGCCCACTAGCAAAGTTGAGGGACTCGTGCACGTGGGGTACATAACACATGTGCATGATTAAAGACAATGAACATCAGTATAAAGAAGACATGTAATGCACCAAACATGGAACACTACTTTTATCGTCATAATTTAAAAACATAGGTTGAGTAGATGGTAATTGTTCCTAAAAATAATTGGGCAAAGTGCGAATGAAAACCTTGCTTTTGCATTTTTTTGGTTTCCACATGTTCATATCTTATGTGAGTGCATGTTGATCTCTCTTTGAAAAAGTGGGCAAGTCTAAATTTGGATGCGCGAAGAGTGGTTACCCTGCATTTATGCCGGCTAATGCGCTCCAGCGACAGTGGGGGCTAGTTTGAAAATCCGCCGCACCACGTTGCCTTTTTTACGCAGGGAAGGTTGTGCAGGGTTGTTGAGGCTGCCGTCGAACCGGCGTTGTCTCAAACCACCAGTTTGCGCGAACGACGATTGGCTGCCGATTTCGAATCCGTCTCCAATTCCCAAACCAGGGAGGCCCTGCCATTTGCGACTCGGCTCTAGCTTTCTGAGACCATCGTCATCCTCTCGCCAAATGCACGGCATGGCGCCGACATGTCATGATGTTGTCATGAGGTACCTATGTCAATATTGCATGTCAATCTGTTCGTCGAGCTGTTTAGGTTCTGTCTATGCCATACGCTGTCGATCCTGTCGAATCGACAGCGTCGATTCTTCTTCGGCCCCAATGTTGCCGGCGCAACCCTCCATGTCCTTTCGTCGGCCTTTTGGCGAAGATAATATGTAGCAACCCTCCACCTCGACACGAGGTGGAGGGTTGCGCTGGGATCATCGGGGCCTCATGATGTACTTATGTAGTCTTTGCCATACACCACCAATCCTGTCGACAAATCTACGGCCCCGATATTGCCGGAAAAACCCTGCAGATCGACATGGGTGATCGGACTAAAACGCCACATCATCATCATCGTCGTCGTCATCATCATCATCATCATCATCATCATCATCATCATCATCATCATCATCATCATCATCATCATCATCATCATCGTCTCGTCACCACTGGCTCCTTCGCGGTGCCTCCGTCAAGGTGCTGTTGCCATTGCCATTCCAGTCGCGGCGCGGCGCGAGCCCAAGCTCGTGCTGCAAGGCTGCAACGAGGGAGCACGGCCTTGCGCTGAACGCACGCTTCAGGCTGCACAGTCGTCAACGAGTTGTAGCTGCCACTGCTTCTTGGTCGACGGATTCTCGCGCTCCGTAGCTTGCTCCCGCAGCGAAGACTCGTGGTAGGTTCTCCTCCAGTCGGCGTGGACAGTACCTGCGCCACATACAGCGCCTAAAATGAGGAAGATCACCCCGGTCCAGGTGGCACCCCCGTGCACAGGGAGGACGAGAGGCTCATCTGCGAGTGGACCTGCGCCACTCACTACCGTCCTGCAGTCAATCCCGCCGTACCGCGCACAGCGCTACATGTTGCAAATCACCTTCAGAAACATTTCTGGCCAGCCACCGCTATTGCCACCTTGGCCGCTGCCAGCACTGCCGCTCCAGCTGGTTCCAGTCTGCTACATCTTGCCACCACCTCTGCCACCGCTGCCTCTGTCTCCGCCACCACTGTCACCTTCACTACCGCTGCCATGGTCGCCATAGCTACCACACTACCACCACCACCAGCAGTAGCAGCAGCACCAGTATCAGGAGCAGCGGTAGCAGCAGCGTCACCATCAGCAGCAGCAGCAGCAGCAGCAGCAGAAGCAGCAACAGTGCAGCAGTAGCAGCAGTAACAGTAGTAGCAGCAGCAGCAGCAGCAGTGGCAGTAGGAGGAGCAGCAGCACCAGCAGCAGCACCACCATGAGTCATGGTGGTGGTTGTAGTCGTCGTGGTCCACGACGACTACCACCACCAACACAATCACCACTATCAGCAACACTACCGGCACCAGCACCACCAGCACCACCAGCAGCAGCAGCACCACCAGCACCACCACCAACACCAGAATAACGACTAACACCACCACCACCAACCATCAGCACCAAGCACAACCACCAGCTACCACCACCGCAACCACCACCATGATTGTTTTGGAGACCTTTTGACCTCTACTCCGACCGCGACCTCTACTGCCACCCTCACCACATACCGCCATGTCATTGCCACCCTCACTACCACCCCCACCCCCACCACCACCTCCACCACCACCACCACCATAACTACAACCACCACCACCACCACCACCACAACCACCACCACCACCACCACCACCACCATACCAACACCACGACCACCACGACCACCACCACCATCACCACCA
>SZWC01004110.1:59525-75275 GCA_023375785.1 Penium margaritaceum
CTCCTCCTCCTCCACCACCACCACCACCACCACCACCACCACCACCAGCATGAGCACCCATTGCCACCACAGTTGTAACCGACGGAAGTGTCGCCAATGCCGTCACTGTCGCCATCGACACAGCCATTGCTACCAACGTCGCCCGCGCCCCTTGCACCATGCCTATCCCCACCATGCTCCCCGTTTCGCCCTCTCCTCCGTGCTTGCCTTCGTCCTTGTCATTGCCTTCGCCGTCACGAGGCAGAGCCTCTATTCCCACCGTCGTTGCGACAGTTGCTGCCATCCTCTACCGCCGTCGTCGACACGTACGCGCCTCAACAGCAGTTTGCAGAGCGCTAGGGCTTTGCCAATCAGAGTCCAGATACCAACACTCCTGTGCCGCCACCGGAGAAAAAGGCCGGGCCAATCCAGCCTGGCTTTCGGGGCTTTAGGCCCCGGAACCCAGGCTGGATTTCGGGCCTCAAGCCCAAAACCCCGAGGGCAGAGTTTGGACGCAAAAGACTTCGGGGTCGGTCCAGAGCAGCCTCAACAGCTGCAGACTCTGCTAGGAATTCCCCACACCTTCCAAGCACTGCGCTTGCACATTCCCGGACGCCATGACGTCGAGCGGTCGAGCAGTTGAGTAGTCGAGCGGTTTGCTGGTCGAGGGGTCAAGCAGCCGAGCGGTCCACAGGTCAAGCGGTCGAGCAGTCAAGCCGTCCAGAGATCGAGCAATCGAGCGGCCGTGCAGTCGAGCGGTCAAGCGGTCTGCGGTGAAGTGCAGAGGAGTGTTCACTGCACAGCGGGATATTGCGACTGCGCTCCATCTGCTGCTGGGCTGACCACGGAGACATGCACGGCTGCGCCCCACACCAAGAACGAGTTGCACGCACTCACTCACCCACCTAATCACCCACCGACCCACCCACGCACGCGCGCACCCACACACCCACCCACGCACCCACCCACCTGCGCAAGCACCAACCCACTCACCCACCCACCCACCCACCCACCCATCCATTCACCCACTCACTCACGTACCCTCAGCCCCCTCTGCGTCCTCTCGCACAGGGGCATGTCCTTGAACAGCTTGCAACCTGCGTAAGGACGCCGAACCTCCTCCTCCTCCTCACCCCCTCCTCCCCCTGCATCCGCTCCTGCTCTACCTCCCTGACCAGCCGCAGACACCTTCCCTGGGCGTCCCTCCTCTATCTTCGCGCCTTTCTCAGAACCTTCCTTCTGGGTTCCAGGATCCAGCGCAAGGGGATTCGAGCCGCGAGGAGGCGCCCCGAAGGCGATACGCGCCTCGAGCCTCGCTATCTCCTCCTCCTCCCTCTTTGCAGTGGACACGCCCCTTCCCTTGTACGCCTTTGGCTTCATCCCTCTTCCCTTAACCCCTCCTCCTCCCCTTACTCCTCCCCCGCCTCCTCCTCGCCCCTTAGCTGAGCCGCCGCTGCCATTCCAGGGACCGCCCCCTCTGCCGCCGCCAGTTCCCCCTCTATCACCGCTCCTGCCGCCGCCACCGCCCCTTGCAACAGGCCGGGTGGAGGTGCTGCGGCCTCTGCCGCCCTTCACGGCCATGAGCGGAGCTGAGAACGCAGCTCAACGGCTGTGCCGCGTGTAGACACGCGAAGGCGCGATGACAACGGAAAACAGAAATCGGAAAGCACGCGGCGCCGGAAACAACAGAACTGGCGGCGCCAACAGGAATGGCAGCGGAAGACGCAGTGGAGGGGCAGCGAGGAACCGTCTGCGGCGGTATCAGCGGAGGCCAAGATCAGAAGCGACGGTGTGTCGCGAAGTACACTTCTAACCAGAGGTCGGGACGTTGTTCAGGTAACTCCGGGCAGTTCGACCTCAGGGCCGCGTTTGACTAAGCGGCTCCATAACGCAGCCCCTTTCGCTTGTTGGAAAGGGAGCCATCCGGCTCAATTTCAGGTCCACAGGAGCAAGTTCCAGGAAAGTACCAGATGCCTGCCCCGATCGCCAATCCGACTTCACCATTGGAAAAATCATGTGGCAAAATGTCTGCGGTCCAAGTTTGAGGCCGATCCAACGGTCGGATTGGGAGATATGAATTTTCGAAGTTTCGGGGGTCATGGACCGTCGATGTGTGGGTGGGCATGGGTGATGGCTCCATGCCTTAGCCTGAGAAAAGAAAAAGGCAAGAGGTCCAGGGTCAAGACCTGATGGGAGAAATATCCAAAAAGGTCCTTGGTCTTAGGATTGCCTTGTCAGAGTGTGCTAACTAGGATAAAGGTACCTCTCCTTACTTTTTAGGTGAGGTGAGATCCTTGTGTGCTAGCCATGGACACATGGCGATTCTCCATGGGTTTGTGGGTTATGTGACCACTAGGAGTGTGCCATGAGAGCATTCTCTAGCTCTCTAGGTCGTGTGTGAGTGGTCAGCCTGATTGCTAGGCTGATTTCCTCCCTTGTGTGAGATTATGGATTCTAGTGTGTGAGCCTTAGCCTCCATGGCTAAGTGGTGTGGCTTGTGAGAGGGCTGACTTGCCCAAGCTCTAGCTCTATATGTACTCCATCATTTTGAGTGATTGAACAACCATTCTTCAGCACAAGTGATGCCCTTCCAATCACACATGCTCGCTGCTCCAAGGCTCCCTCTCTCCTCCATTTCCAACATCGCTCCATCGTCAACGAATGGGCCCCGACCGCCGATATCATCAGCCGTGGAGCCCTGCCGTTCGATGTCAGTGATGACAGGGCCCTTCGAACGGATCCTGCTTGTCAGAATCTCGATCCGGCGAAGTCCAGTGTTGTCGCAACCCCTTGACCGACCAGCGAGAAGGCCGAGCCATCAGCCAAAATTTCTCGGCGTTCAACCTTGACATTCAAAATTCAAACTTTCTCACGCTGGTTTGCTTTGTTAAAACACAAGTTCCATTTAGTGCTCGACGGCTAGATGATTCCTTTGCCGAACTGCAGACCCATGCAGCGGGCTGGTTCCTTGTCACGACGCGGAGTCACCAGCCGGTACAACAGCCGGCAAAGTCGATTCGCGAGGGTTTCCGACGGGCCCTCGCGTTGGTCGCCACCCAAATCCGGGCTCCCTTGCTGATGGATCCGGCACTGCAGGTCCTCGCATTAGGACATCTCATAAACCCGGGCCCCTAGGTCAATTTATCCGGGAACTCCCCATTGGACCAGGTATCACCGCCTCACCCAGATTACAAACTTTAGATTCCCCTTGCCCCATCCTTGCCATTCAATCCAATACTGGCCCTTTCTCACCAAAGTTACCATCGTGTGCAGTTCGACGTCAAGGCCCTGCCTATTCCTACGGCTCAATAAGGTGGCTATTTTTGCTATTTCGTCGACTACGGGGCCTCAAGTGTCAATCAGACCAACCGTAGGGTCCGAACAACCAATCTGGTAGAGAGCAAGGTGGTTCGGCGCCATCCTGCTTGTCATGCTCACGATCAAGCCAAGAAAATGTTTCCCACACACATACACACACACACACACACACACACGCGCACGCGCGCGCACACACACACGCACGCACGCACGCACACACACACACACACACACGCGCGCGCGCGCACACACACAGACACACTCACACACACACACACACACACACACACCCCTCACACACACACACACACACATACACACACACACACACACACACACGCGCACGCGCGCGCACACACACACGCACGCACGCACGCACACACACACACACACACGCGCGCGCGCGCACACACACAGACACACTCACACACACACACACACACACACACACCCCTCACACACACACACACACACATACACACACACACACACAAACACACGGCCAGCCAGGCCAAAGGTGAGGTCGCACCTCTCCTAGTGTGTTGTCCACATTGTTTGCACGCCCGGTACATCGATGGCAAGACCCACATTCCAATATTGTAGGTAGATCCATTAAATTCAGGCGCTTGAATGTCAAACGACATCGTCTTGGATAGTGTTGTTGTGAGTGTCGTACACAGCTTACGGTGACCCCTCGGCTCATGTCCATTCATGTGCAGATCCCTAAGACTAGCGACGGTGGCAGAAGACTGGCGGCCGGCGGCGACGGGCGCCCAGAAGACTTCTGTATTTTTTAGATTCGTGATGTGTCACAGCACATAGGCGTGCAACCTATCAGGACATAGATCTCGCCGATGCGGCCGTTTTGGTTCAAACGCCTTGTCGTTCTGGCGTGTCTGCAGGAAGTTATGGCCAAAACTGTGTTTTTGCCACTGTTTTGTCTTACTAGAAAAATAGCGCCCTTGTGCGTCGCGTGTGTGGGCACTAGGTCCGTGACACTATTTAGGTTGCCCATACCTCAGTTGTCCTCTCTCTCTGCACAATTCAACATTTACAGCTTCTGACACTTGTGTTTGTGTCCCAAGCCAACCCGTTGCTTTTCTCACCTCCACCTGTGTGTGCTAGTGAGTTAGCTGGCCGGCTTGTACTGCCACGCCAGCGACAGCGGTGCTAGGAAGCTGTCTCTCATGGTATCAGAGCAGCGAGCCAGTGCTCGCACTACTGCGTAGCAGAGACGCAGCAACCGCAGTAGCCGTGAGCAACTGCAGCCGTTGCCTTGAGTAACAGTAGCAACAGTGCCCACTGCCTCGGCGGGAGGTCCTGGGAGGGCCCACCACCACTCCGACCATTTTTTTTAAGAACTCCGCAGCCATTCCTCGGTCGTTCTGTGACAGCAGCAGCCACTCCGTGCAAAATCCGCGGTGCTCCGCGGCGACGGGGCCTCCGCGGCCGACGCGGCAACTGCATAGCCGCAGCGGAACGCATCTACGGTGCCGCGGTGGCATGCGGCGTTCCAAGTACGTCACCTCGCGGTGACGGTGCCGCGGCAGATCCACGGTGTTCCGCGGATCCTCGTCATTCCGCCGCCGCAGCTCTGCGGCAGTTTCGGAACACGCCGGGTCTGGTCGCCGCTGCTCCGCGATTGCAAGTCCGCGGTAGTTCCACGGCGGTTCCGTGGTCGCCAGACGCGGCAGCTCCGCGGTGGTTGCGGAACGCACTGACGGTGGTGCCCCGGCAGCTCGCGGCACCCCACCGCATCGGCGCGACCGCGACAACTGCTCCGTTGAAATTCAGCGCTGTTCCGCGGCGGCGTTCCGCGGAAGTGTCCCGCGGAAGGTTTTCCGCGGTGGTATTCCGCGATAGCATTCCACGGTGGCAATTAACGGCAGCGTTCCGAGGTAGCGTTCCGCGGCAGTAATCCGTGGCGGTGCTCCACATTGCCCTCTCCACAAAAATAGGGAGGGGAAAAAGGGGAGCAACTGGTCGTCATGCCGAAGCAAACCCCCGCCAGCGCCACCACTAACGCAGCTACCTACGGCAGCTCCGTCAACGGCCAACGCCGGGCGCCGCCATCATTACCACAACGGCAGCTGCATCAGCAGCAGCAGCAGCCACCGTAGTAGCAGTAGTAGCAGCAATGACAACAGCAGCAGCAGTAGCCGCAACAACAGTAGCGTCCACCGAGTCCGACGACCTTGGTGCGCCAAGTGCGCGCGTTGGCTGACCTGCAGGCGGAGAGCCGTAATGCTTTGATGAGGCAGGTCGCTGAGTTGTAGGACCTGATCAAGGGCTTTTTGCCTCAGCAGCAGTAGTTCCAGCAGCAGCAGCAGCATCTGTCCGCTGACTCGAGCGAGGATCACCTCGCTCACGGCGGGAATGCTGATGAGGTCGCGGAGAACCTCTCCGGTAAGGAGGGCGAGGAAGAGCTACTGCGAGCACGCCTCATTCGCCTGGAGGCGCGCCGCAGAGCGCGTGAGATCAATGCGGCCCTTCAAGGCACGAGCTCCAACACTGACGCCGGCCCGAGCTCATCTCACCGCCCTCTGATCTTTGAGGAGCTGGCTCTGCGGGCCCGCCTGGGTAAGGGGATTGCCTCCTCCTTGCCCGGCCCCGCAGTGGCTTCGGCCGTTGCTCTGCTGACGGTCAGGCCACCCAAATGGTTTGAGTCAAACACGCCCGTCTTCCGGACTGGGAACGACTTCAAGTCCTAGGAACCGCACTTCCGTATGTGGGCCATGAGCGAGGGAGTCCTCGCCTACTACCTCACTCCATACCAGGCGTCTGACCCCGTCCAGACACAGATGGCGGTCCGCACCGCTTCCGGCCTGATGAAGGCAGCTCCGGACTTCACCAAGGACTTTAGTCGGTTCAAGATGAAACATCTTGGTGAGGCCTCTGTCTTTTTGGGAATGGAGATCGTCCACAATTGTATCCGCTGCACACTTCGTGTCCATCAGGGACGCTACGCAGAGACTGTGGAGGAGTGCTTTGCCGACCTCCTCGCTACCATCCGCACGGCCTCCATGCCCATGACCCCTGAGGGGCAGGCCGCCCTGAAGGTGGATGACCCAACTGACCTGGGAGAGCCGGTCCATGTGACCCTATACCTGCGAGTCATCGGCTCGCTCATGTACTTGGCCACCACGACACGGCCCGACATTGCCTTCACTGTCAACCTACTCGCCCCGTTCTCGCAGGCTCCACGCCAGTGAACACTAGAGGCCGTAGTCCGGTGTGTGCGCTACATCCTGTCCACCGCATGCTTTGGCCTGTGCTTTCGCGAGCAGGTGTCCGTTGTGCTCGATGGGTACACAAACAACGACTGGGCGTGGAGTCCAGATGGTAAGAGCCGCACCGGCTACATCTTTCTCATTGGAGGCATTGCAGTGTCCTGGCAAAGTGGGAACCAGGGCTGCATTGCACGCAGCACTACTGAGGCAGAGTATGTTTTCCTCGGCGCCGGTGCAGCAGAATGTGTCTGGCTCGTCCGTCTGTTGCGTGAACTGCGTCAGTCCATTCCCCCCGTGGTCCTCTAGTGTGACAACATGAGCGCGGAGGCCATCGCCATGAACTCAGGTGTGTTCTATGTACGCACAAAGCACATCAATGTCGAGCACCACTTCGTGCGTGATCTGGTTGATCGTGGTGAAATGTGAGTCATCCACGTGGGCACTGACAGGCAATGCGCGGAGTTTTTGACCAATGCTTTAGGTCGTTCAAAGTTTCATGCGGCCACTCGTTCCGTGGGACTCAGGCCCAGCCCTGTTGCAGGTTGATTCCTCATGTGCCACCTTGCGTGCCCTGTGCTTGCTGCCTGCAGCAGCTGTCCATTTCCTGCTCTGTACAGCGTGAGTGTCTGCATGTGCATGGACGTGTTTCGCACTTTGGTCATGGGGGAGTGTTGTTGTGAGTGTCGTACACAGCTTACGGTGACCCCTCGGCTCATGTCCATTCACGTGCAGATCCCTGAGACTGGTGACGGTGGCAGAAGGCTGGCGGCCGGCGGCGACGGGCGCCCAGAAGACTTCCATATTTTTTAGATTCGTGTTGTGTCACAGCACATAGGCGTCCAGCCTATCAGGACGTAGATCTCGCCAATGCGGCCGTTCTGGTTCAAACGGCTTGTCGTTGTGACGTGTCTGCATGAAGTTATGGCCAAAACTGTGTTTTTGCCACTGTTTTGTCCTGCTAGAAAAATAGCGCCCTTGTGCGCCGCGTGTGTGGGCACTATGTCCGTAACACTATTTAGGTTGCCAAGACCTCAGGTGTCCTCTCTCTCTCTCTGCAAAATTCAACATTTGCAGCTTTTGACACTTGTGTTTGTGTCCCTAGCCAACCCCTTGCTTTTCTCACCTCCACCTGTGTGTGCTAGTGATTTAGCTGGCCGGCTTGTATTGCCACGCCAGCGACAGCAGTGCTTGGAAGCTGTCTCTTAGATAGCTTGTATTGAACACTCATAAGAAACTTTTCGTACATGACGGCTAGACAATCAGGAACCAAGCGCTCTACAGACCCCAATTGTGGACGTACCTGTTGTAACGGAAGAATTCCATTGACTGGCACAAGGACCGGTGATCTCAAATCACGAAGCTACCCGGCAAGCCCTCGCGTTGATCGACGTCCGAACACGGGCTCCGGCGCTCATGGACCCAGCAACTCGGATCCTCAAGTTGGGTCATGTATTCATTCCGGGCCCTTGGATAAATTTATCCTGCCATCTTTGCAACCTGGACCGTCGTTTGAAGACAAGGGTCATCTGTGTTACGTCCCTGATGTACACGAGTCCCTAAACTCCGCGCATAGGCATTTCTATCCATACATTTGTGGCCTACCATGCGTCGACCTTAGGATTTTTAAGCTGATCGGCCGAGGGCATTTTGGCCACTTGCACCGACCTTTGGTGTTCCGTTCCACAAGGTTCTAACAACTTCGACCACTTTCAAGGCTGGTTGACAAAAGTGTCACAAACCATATCTATGTCTCGATACTGTTCAGTCGACTCCTTCACGCCAACGGAATTTAACAAAAACATATTCCCCGACATTCTCGAAGCCCTCCGACTTCTTAGCGGAGCTTCTCGAAGCAGCCACCCACAGCACGACCTCACATGTGTAGCTCAGCTCGAACGCCGAGGATCCAACAAATACCTCATTGTCATTCTTTCCATTGTGTATATAGCATATATATATGTATGTACATATGCTCGACTTGTTCAACATTTATCTTCGAAGTACAATTATAGCTTAATACAAATTATTCATTTGTCCCAATTCCTCAAATTGTCTACTGCTCCGCACCTCATCCCTGTAAACCATCCACAGTCTGCACGGCGCAACACCCTATATCAAAGCGCAACGGTGCTAGAGGGACAACCTACGCATTAACTACCAGCCAAAAACTTGCACGAGTCGTACACGTATATCCACCGTTTAGAAAATCGCAGACCTCATGACGACAACAATAAACAGAGCAAGCATACCCAAGGATGAGAAGCAATAACTGACAAAGACTCCGGGAATGGAGGATCAGCAGCACGTAGACAATGATGCTCATCAGACGAACCCACCAGTAGCGGCAACTTTCGCGGCAAATGGCAGAGCCCTAGCGAACCCAGCGGCCAACTCAGTGACGGGACCCGTTTGCCCCTGTCGTTGCCTGTTTGGATGACATCTGGCGTGATATGATGCATTGACTGACAAGCTCGCGTTGATGAGGATTTTTATGAGAAGTTGTCCGGTCTCAAGAGCCTAAACACCCATATGCTCCAGCACTCACCGCGAGGATGAAGGAGTTTTGGAATTCCCGTGTGCACGAAACAATGCTCATCGAGAGGATTATCCAACTCCCGAGTGAACCCCAAATTTGACCGGCATTTCTTGAGGCGTTTGATCCTGTACTTCTTTCCTAAAATGACCGACAGTCGGGATGTGGCTGACGATTTTGGAGGCGTACTTCATCGATACTGTGGCCAACAACGAGGAAAAAGAGATTGACCTCGTGGCCTCGCTTTTGTGTGGCATGGATTCAAGTTGGCAATCCGATCTAAAGACCATCCAATGGCAGCAGGAGACCAATGGAGCTGGATCAACAGCTCACTCGTCTGCTCTCATATGGTCGAACCAAGGCATTTTAGCTCTTAAGCAGATGAATCATACGTCGCACGACTCCCTCACCCAAGCGGACACCTGAATGATTTCTTGCACACTACACTTGCCTTCTTTGGAAAAATGAACAAGAAGTTTGAGGCATGGTACAGGCTTCAACGCATGCCTTAGCACTCCAGCTTGTTAGAGTACACGCGACGATTTTGTAAGATTATCACCGACAGCGATCTCGCCCCGGATGAACTCTATTTCTACTACAACAACAACCTCAACTGATGTATTTGGCAAGGAGTCGTCATTTTTGGCATCCAAGATGACCTTCCACAAATGATCGTAGCAGCCGATCACATCGACAGTGCTGACTAAAATGCTTGGACGTAGAAATCCAATGGTTGGCGACCTTAAGGTCACAACTCTTATCATTGCGGAGGAAAGTCATAGTGGGTGGAAACCTTGACTTTGATGGAGATTTACCCTGTCCATCAACACGATCAATGGCTCTACTGGTTTTATGAGAAGCTGGGAAATATCTCGCGTGAATCGTGAATTGTAGTAATATTGGGGAGGGGGAGCTGCCGAGAAAAAAATGAGGAGTCGGGGAAAGGCAAACGGTAAGACTCCAGTCTAGTCGAAAGAATCTGCGCCGAACGATTGTCCATCTGAGCGGCTCATTTCGCCGCAGGTGAGGGTTCTTTAGATGGCAATGTTGGACGAGGGATACGAGGACGACCAACCGGTGATACTACTACGAGTGCAACCAAAAGGTACCGACACTACTAGATGGATGAACTTCTCATAGTTTTGTAAGCAAAAAAATGGTTCATAACCTGAGTTTGTGAATCAAACCGGGGGTGTTTGAAGGAAAAACCAACGGTGGATACCTAAAGATCTTTCAACTATATGAACATCTCCAACTGTAAAACGGAGATCTGCACAATGTTATGGTCTGGAGGACTTGCCCAATGATCGCCCACAAAATCATCCTTAGATGAGATTTCTTCTACGGGTACAATCCAGTGGTAGACTTGAGTAGCGGATCAGTCTTTGTCTGTATTAATGGTGGAAGACGACATCTATCTTTGATCAAGCCACCCACGATGTAGCGATGGTTATGGGAAGCAATAGATGTGGAAGCAATGGAGAAAGTTGCAGCAGTAAAAAATTGCCAACAAATGTCCTTGGACCTGGCCAAGAGGTATCTGCAATGCGGAGCCCAAGCATGGCTAGTCCACGTGGAGGCAGGGGAAGTGGAAGAAGTCATAGATGCTGAAGCGACCACTTAGGCATCAACATCTTAAATGTTTGCAGTCATTCCAATGGGGTTTGCAGTACTCTTCAAGGAATTTAAAGGGGATTTTCCTAGCAAACTGCTTGAGAGTTACCTCTGCAACGGAACGTCGACCACCAAATAAACCTGAAGTTAGGCAGCAGATTGGCGGTGAAAGGAACCTATTGGATGAACGACCACGAGCTGACCAAAGTGAAAAAGCAGTTGGATAAGATGCTTGGTCAAGGGTTCATCAAACCCTCCAAGTTACTCTACGCAACACCAGTTCTTTTCGTGAAAAAGAAAATTGCAGAAGGGCAGAAGTACGTGGATTACCAAGCATTGAACCACATCACTATCAAGAACCGCTACCCTTTACCGCGGGCGAAAAAACCTTTCAACCAACTCCGCGGGGCCTGAAGTTTTGGCAAAATCGACTTACATAGTAGTTATCATCAAATATGTGTATCCGATAAGGACGTCAAGAAGACAGCATTCTGTATAAGACACGGATGCTTTGAATTCCTGGTCATACCGTTTACACTTACAAACGTCACTCCGATGATGAGCAACATTTTGCCCGTACCTCAACGACTTCGTGCTCGTATACCTTGACAACATTATGGTGTATAGCCGCACACTAGAGGAGCACAATGGACATCACCAAAAAGTTCTTGAGGTTTTACGGAGAAATTAACTTTTCATAAAACTATCAAAATTTGACTTCATTCGTCGCTCGATTGAGTTTTTGCACCACATCATCACTGTCGGAGGGATCTCCATGGATCCGAAAAAGGTGGAGGCGTCCACTCAATGGCTGACGCCTACCAATGTTCAGGATGTCAAATTATTTTTAGGATTCTGTAACTACTACCGTTGATTCATAAAGGACCACGCTTGAATGTCAGCGCCTCTCTTCGATCTACTCCGTAAAACCACCGAGTGGCATTGGGGGGATAGTGAACAAGAAGTGTTCAACTCTTCAAGAAACGCTCTGACCTCCATACCAGCCTTACCTTTGGCACATCCAATGGTGGACTACATCATGGCCAACAACAAGTCTAATGGAGTAATAAAAGATATTTTTCTCCAGGACAACAGCAGTGGACAACAACCGGTTGTGTACATGTCGCAAAAGTTGCACGGAATGGCACTCAACTATACTGTGCATGAGAACGAAATGCTCGTAGTCATGCACATGTTTGAGATATGGCAGTGTTATTTAGAATTTCAATGATGCATCATCTGCACCAACCATCACGCAACAAAATATCTCAAGACACTGCCAAATATGAGTCGTCGACAAACTCGATGTATGGAGGAGTCCAACTTTGACTGTGATATCGAGTACCAATCTGGAAAAACTGATACAATGGATGCTCTAAGTCAGTGACCACATCTGATGCTACTCGTCAAACAATGCCTGTACCTCACAAGGTTGTTTGCAAAGGGCTACAAGGAATTCAGTGGGTACGACAAAACCAATGTCTGCTTTGACGATAACTTTTGGCGATGGTAACTTACTCGCCTGGTAGTATTCCCACCAAACAAGAAGATACAAAGAATGATATTGGAGAAATGCCACAACACCGGTCTAGGTGGACACTTTGGCGAGGACAAGACGCTTAAGAAGCTTCCGAAGTACTGTGGGTGGGACAAGATGCTGACCGACATGTTTGCCTTCTCCAAATCATACGACACATATCAATGGTGAAAATTTCCTCCGCACAAGGCCACCGGGATTGCTCCAACCACTCCCTGATCCTTCAAAGCCGTGGACCAACATCAGCATGTACTATTTGACGAGATTGCCCTCCACTCCCGAGGGCTACTACACCATCTTGGTAGTGGTCGACACATTTGAAACAAGTGTGAATTTTGCACGCGAAGCGTGCACATGGTTACAAAGTCTAGTTTTATTTTTTTTAGAATTACTCAAACAGAAAAAAGGTATGGTTGTGTGTGTTGTTGCTATCCTTTTTATATTTAATGGTATGGATACAAATGTGAGAAAATAGGACCACCCAGGCTCGAATGTGCCCTTTTCTTTCGATAAGAAGTAGACAAATTTCATGCAAGTACACTTCTAAAGTACTATGATGTAAGCTATTTTGGTAAATGATCTCATATTGGACATGGTTAGTGAATAACATGTTCCATCCTGACATCCATCCACCAAATAAACTATTGTTGATGAGGATCCAGCTGACAACCATCTCTGCAAGTTAGTCGACCCTGTCTTAGCTCTACTAGCTAAGACAGATCATGAAATTCAGGTCCATGGTCTTGGTCCGCTAGAGCTCAAGGTAGCCAAGTGAGACTATCACGATGGATTGTTGAAGGGTTTGCAAGGGTAAGATCTAGGGGTGCATTCACACTCCCCTTATCTCATTTTGCTTAACCTTAAAAACAATCTGTTATCAGACCGTGTACATATCCATGAGTAAAAATAATGTGGACTAGAATCATCAATACCATTTACATGTTCGAGTGGTTTATTAGTAAAGAGATTCAAAATTTTCATAGCGAGACCTATGACAGTGTTGTGCTGCTACTCCAATTCACTTCCGGCTAACGAAACAGCGAATCCTTAGCCAGCAGGTACGACGAAAGTAGCAGCATTAGGAACAGGAACACCAGAAATGGCAACAACACGCAGACATGTGCAACCGTACTTATGTCCCGTGCATGCCTTGCATGCTATGCGTGCTTGCTCACGTGCATACTTGCGTGCGTGCTCGTGCGTGTGCGTGTGTGCGTGCATGCTCGCGCGCGTGCGTACGTGCATGCGTGCGTTCATGCGTACGTACGTACGTGCGTGCATGCATGTGTGCGTGTGTGCATGCGTATGTGCGTGCCTGCATGCGTGCGTACATGCGTGTGGCATGCGTGGATGCAGAGGTGGAGATGGAGGCGGAAGCGGAGGTAGAGGTGCAGGTGGAGGTGGAAGAGGAGGCGGAGGCGGAGGCAGAGGCGGAGGTGGCGGTGGAGGTCGAGGTAGAGGTGCAGGTGGAGGTGGAGGCGGAGGTGAAGATGGAGGCAGAGGTGGAGGTGGAGGCGTAGGTGGAGGTGAAGGTGGAGGTGGAGGTGGAAGTGGACGTGGAGATGGAGGTGGCGATGGAGGTGGAGGTGGAGGTGGCGGTGGAGGTGGAGGTGGAGGTGGTGAAGTTGGAGGTGGTAGAGGTGGAGGTGGAGGTGGAAGTGGAAGTGGAGGTGGAGGAGATGGTGGAGGTGGTGGGGGTGCAGGAGGTACAAGGGGTGGAAGAGGTATAGGGCATGGAGGAGGTGGAGGCAGTGGAGTTGGAGGCGGAGGTGGAGGTGGAGGTGGAGGCGGAGGTGGAGGTAGAGGTAGAGGTGGAGGTGGAGGTGAGGGTAGAGAAAATTGAGGTGGTGGAGAGGTGGTGGAGGTGGTGCAGGTGGTGATGGTGGTGGGGGTGGTGGAGTTGGCGGACATGATAGGGGTGGTTGAGGTGGTGGAGGTGGGTATAGAGGTGGAAAGGTGCAGGTGGGCTGAAGGTGCATGCACGTGTACGTGCGCGCGTGCATGCACGTGCAGATGTGTTCAAGCCTGTGGGTGTGTGTGCTTGCGTGCGTGTGTGTGTGTGCGTGTCTGCATGTGTGCATGCATGCATGTGTGCCTGTGTGTGTATGTGTGTGTGTGTGTGTGTGTGTGTGTGTGTGTGTGTGTGTGTGTGTGTGTGTGTGTGTGTGTGTGTGTGTGTGTGTGTGTGTGTGTGTGTGTGTGTGTGTGTGTGTGTCTGTGTATGTGCATATACGTAAACGTGTATGTGAACGTGTGTGTATGAGTGTGCATGTGCGTGTGGGTGTACGTGTGCGTGTGCGTGTTCGTGTACGCGTGCGTGTGCGTGTTCGTGTACGCGTGCAAGTGTATGTGAGTGTGTGTATGAGTATGCAGGTGTATGTATGTGTGTGTGTGTGTGTGTATGTATGTGTGTGTGTGTGTGTGTATGTATGTGTGTGTGTGTGTGTGTATGTATGTGTGTGTGTGTGTGTGTATGTATGTGTGTGTGTGTGTGTGTATGTATGTGTGTGTGTGTGTGTGTATGTATGTGTGTGTGTGTGTGTGTATGTATGTGTGTGTGTGTGTGTGTATGTATGTGTGTGTGTGTGTGTGTATGTATGTGTGTGTGTGTGTGTGTATGTATGTGTGTGTGTGTGTGTGTATGTATGTGTGTGTGTGTGTGTGTATGTATGTGTGTGTGTGTGTGTGTATGTATGTGTGTGTGTGTGTGTGTATGTATGTGTGTGTGTGTGTGTGTATGTATGTGTGTGTGTGTGTGTGTATGTATGTGTGTGTGTGTGTGTGTATGTATGTGTGTGTGTGTGTGTGTATGTATGTGTGTGTGTGTGTGTGTATGTATGTGTGTGTGTGTGTGTGTATGTATGTGTGTGTGTGTGTGTGTATGTATGTGTGTGTGTGTGTGTGTATGTATGTGTGTGTGTGTGTGTGTATGTATGTGTGTGTGTGTGTGTGTATGTATGTGTGTGTGTGTGTGTGTATGTATGTGTGTGTGTGTGTGTGTATGTATGTGTGTGTGTGTGTGTGTATGTATGTGTGTGTGTGTGTGTGTATGTATGTGTGTGTGTGTGTGTGTATGTATGTGTGTGTGTGTGTGTGTATGTGTGTGTTTGTGTGTGTGTGTGTGTGTGTATGTGTGTGTGTGTGTGTATGTATGTGTGTGTGTGTGTGTGTATTAATGTGTGTATATTTATGTGTGCAAGTATATTTGTCTGTACCCTCACTCTCTCTCCCTCTCTATCTCTCTCCCTCACACTGTTTCTCACTCTCTCACACACTCACTCTCACTCTCACTCTCATTCTCACTCACTGTCACTGTCACTGTCACTGTTACTGTTACTATCACTATCACTGTCAGTCACTGTTACTGTTACTGTTACTCTTACTGTCACTGTCACTGTTACTGTCGCACTCTCTCATCCTCCCCCCCCAAACACACACACGTGTACATACATGCACACACGCAGGTATACATACACACACGCACACACACACACACACACACAGACACACACACACACACACACACACACACACACACG
>SZWC01004110.1:78819-94914 GCA_023375785.1 Penium margaritaceum
CACACACACACACACACACACACACACACACACACACACACACACACACACGCACGCCCTCACACTCATACGCACTTTTACATGCATAAAAACTCGCACTCGCACTCGCACTCTCACTAGCTCTCGCACTCACACTCAGACTCGCACTCGTACTCGCACTCGCACTTGCACTCCCATTCGTACTCACACTGGCACTTGCACTCGCAGTCGCACGCGCACTCGCAATTGCACTCATATACTCATATACTCACAAATTCACACACTCAAACTCTCACTCATACTCACAGACATGCTCAAGCTCATTCTCACACTCACACTCTTGCTGACTCTAACCCTCACTCTCACCCTCACACTCATCCTCACCCTCACTCTCACTAACACTCACACTCGCACACACATGTACACTCACACTAATACTCTCACATTCACATAAAATCTCTCATAATTATACTCACACTCACTCACGCTCAGTCACACTCACACATTTGCACTCGTACTTGCACTCGCACTCACACTCGCTCTCGCATTTGCACTTGCACTCGCACTCATACTCTTACTTGCAGTCATAAAATCGAACTCCGCCTCTCTCTCTCTCTCTCTCTCTCTCTCTCTCTCTCTCTCTCTCTCTCTCGCTCTCTCTCTCTCTCTCTCTCGCTCTCTCTCTCTCTCTCTCTCGCTCTCTCTCTCTCTCTCTCTCGCTCTCTCTCTCTCTCTCTCTCGCTCTCTCTCTCTCTCTCTCTCGCTCTCTCTCTCTCTCTCTCTCGCTCTCTCTCTCTCTCTCTCTCGCTCTCTCTCTCTCTCTCTCTCGCTCTCTCTCTCTCTCTCTCTCGCTCTCTCTCTCTCTCTCTCTCGCTCTCTCTCTCTCTCTCTCTCGCTCTCTCTCTCTCTCTCTCTCGCTCTCTCTCTCTCTCTCTCTCGCTCTCTCTCTCTCTCTCTCTCACTCGCTCACACACACACACACACACACATACCTACACACACACACACACACATTTTCACACACACACACATGCACACATACACACACACACACACATACACACACACAAACACACACACACACATACACACACACATACACACACACACACACATGCACACACACACAGGAATGAACTGCCCATAATGGGTATGTGGTCTGTGGCTCATCATTAGAACCATACGTTTTTGGCATGGTTGAATAGGCATCGGAGTCTCACACAAGAAGTTGTGGGTTCAAGCCCCATGACGGCCCTAATTTTCTTTGTGGCCAAAACTAGGACAGGAAGCTTCTAGGAAGCTTACTAGAGCCTGGCTTGAGGATGACACTTGGCGGTCTAAGGACGCGCCAAGTAGGACTGTAGGTTGAGGTTGGCTCTAGTGGAGCCACTACAAGCAGAAGCTTTAGCAAAGCTCTGCAAGTGTGAAAGCATGTACCTTGCATGCATCCATTTACAGTTCTTGCCTTTGAGACTCCTCACAGATTGTCCAACCAAAGGTAGACACTAAAGACCAACATGCGGACTTCGTGAGGTTAGAAACCAAACGAACCTAAAGTGTGGATCCCCCGTTTGAGGGTGATATTTTATCTTGGTTGTAATACCAAGAGCGGTTGGCGGCCTCCCATGTCGGGACCCGATTTCTAGACCGTTGCTATCCGGCGCATTGACAAAGGGTTATGGGCCCACACTTCTGGTTCTAAGGCACGCTTCCAAGACCGACTAGCGTGTGGTCTTGCAGGGCACAAAGGTACAACAGGTACACAAAAATCGGACGGCTCCAATCTGCTCCATCGGCTCCATCGGCTTCTTCAGGTAGGGTGCGCGCACGTGGCGGACTAGGGGACGAGGAACAGCTCTGTCCATGTTGGACAAGACCCTCGAGCCCCAACGGGATTAAGCTCTACCTCTTTTTAGAAGGTGGTACGACCCCGAGTCCGTTCTCTCACGACGGCACCATTGCCTTAGGCGATCATCTGCGGAAGGGGTATGCAACGGAACCAACTACACCTTTGACAACGGTCGCAATCAGCAGCCTCATCAGCCTCATCGGCCTCAACGAAGCAGAGTAGCAGCGAAGCAGAGAAGATGAGCAACCGCAGGAAATGGCGGATCCGACTCATGCCCGCCTTGAGACGGGTATGTCCAAATTCACGGGGACAGGATTTCCCTTATGGAAATGGTGGTTTGAAATTGTCATGAACGTGTGTGGCTACCTCGACATCCTTAAAGGGACCGAGACAGCACCCGCCGGTGCGACGGTGACGACGCATGCGGCTGACCTTGCAGCATGGACGATGAAGAACAACATGGCTCTCGCCATACTTGTGACGTCCATCAACGAGACTCAACACTCCCACATCACAGGATGCACGTTGGCCGCCGAGGCCTACGCAAAGCTCTCACGCGTGCATGAATTGAACGCCGTAGCAAACCGACTCTTCATCTTCCAACGGTTGATGTCGATGAGGGTGAGCGAAGGAGAATCGATGCCCGCATTTTTGCAGTCGTTCGACAACGTGCTGCAAGAGGTCCAGCAAATGGAATGGAAGCTCGACTCCAACATGCGTGCCATGATCCTTCTAATGGTGCTGCCGGAAAGCTGGGGGTCCTTGATCACCGTATTTGGCGGTTGGAAGGAGGCGGATCTGATGTATGAGGCTGTCGCCGAACACGTCCGCAACGAGTCCATGTGTGAACCGAGGGGCGGCCGGCGTGACGGTCACACGCCATCCGGTTCCAAGATCCCCCGCAGTAGCTGCTCCATGGTCTGATTGGTGCGCTCAGTTTGGCCATGTGTTTGGGGATGGTAGGCCGACGAAAGAGCCACACGGGTGCCCAGCTTCTTGAAGAGTTCCTCCCAAAAACGGGAGGTGAAGCACGGGTCGCAGCTCGAGACCATGCACTTTGGCACCCCGTGCAGTTTGATGACGTGTTGTAAGAGGAGTTGAGCCGTCTCTGCTGCCGTGACCTTCTCCGCACATGGGATAAAGTGCGCCATTTTGCTGAACCGGTCCACCACCACCAGCACCATGGTGTTGCCCGTTGCATTCCGTGGAAGACCCCCCACAAAATCAAGTGAGATGTCCGTCCACGGACGTTCCGGCACCGGTAGCGGCTGCTGCTCCCCTGGCGCCCGTGCCCTCCGCGACTTGATTCGTTGGCATGTGTCACAGCTGTTCACGTACTCCTTGCAATCTGCTCCCATCGTCGCCCACCAATATTGGCGCGCAAGCGTCTTGAAGGTCTTGTCGTGGCCAAAATGACCACTATAGTGCGAGTCGTGCGCCTCCTCCAGCAACGCCTGTCGCAAAGACGCACTCCGCGGCACCACAATCTGGTTCCCCTTCTCACGCCGTCAATACTGGCCGTCCCACTTGCACCCCTTCACCGTACTTCCGGCAAAGTCCTCGTCCTCCGCATACCCGTGTGCAAACATGCTGCGGATGATTGGAGATCCCGCCAGCACCGTGATCGCATGCACGCCCAGGTCCGGGCGACGCGAAAGCGGGTCCGCTGGGTTGATCCTTCCTGGTTTGTACTGGATCTCATAATCGAAGCCACCCTCCAGTAGCTCCATCCACCGTGCTTGACGACGACTCAGGTTCGGCTGCGACTTGAGGTACTTGAGCGCGTAGTGGTCCGTGTGCACCACACACCGCCGCGCCTCAAGGTAGCACCTCCATTGCTTGAAGGCCTGGACCACCGCGAGCATCTCCTTCTCGTGGATCGGGTAGTTTAGCTCAGCCCCTTTCAGCTTCTTGGAGTAGTACGCAATGGGCTGCAACCCCTTCCCTTGGTCCTGCATCAGCACCCCGCCGATCGCATAGTCGCTTGCGTCCATCGCCAACACGTACTCCTTGCTCGTGTCCGGATGCACCAACACCGGGGCTTGACACATGGCAGCCTTCATTGCTCCAAAGGCTTGCCCCTCCTTCGCACCCCACTCCCATTGGTGTCCCTTCTTGAGCAAGTCTGTCAAGGGTGCTCCCATTGCCGCGTGCCCCCGGAGAAACCTCCGGTAGTAGTTCGTAAAACCCAGAAAAACCTGGATGTCACGCACGCACGCCGGCTCTGGCCACTCCTTCACTGCTTCCACCTTTTTTGGGTCCATGCGGATTCCCCTCCCGCTGACAATGTGCCCGAGGAACTCCACCTCCTCCTTGGCAGATTCACACTTGCTGAGCTTGGCAAACAGTTGCTCCTTTCTCAACACTTCCATCACCTTCCGCAGGTGCTCTTGATGCTCCTCCATCGCCCGTGAGTAGACAAGGATGTCGTCGAGGAAGACGACCACAAACTGGTCCAAGTAGGGGTGGAACACCCGGTTCATCAACGCCATGAACGTAGCAGGAGCATTCGTTAGCCCAAAAGGCATCACGAGATACTCAAAATGTCCATAGCGCGTCCGAAACGCGGTTTTTTCCACATCCTCCTCCGCAATGCGGATTTGGTGATACCCCGACCTTAGGTCCAGTTTGCTGAAGACACGCACGCCTCGAAGCTGGTCGAACAACTCCTCGGCCCGTGGCAACGGGTAGCAATTCTTCACCGTGATGTTGTTGAGCGCCCGGTAGTCCACACACATCCGCAGCTCTCCTGATTTCTTCTTGACGAACAGCACCGGCGCCGCGTACGGAGATACCGACGGCCGAAATAAGCCTTGGTCCACCAACTCCCCCAACTGCTTCTTGAGCTCCGCAAGCTCCGCGTCGCTCATGCGGTTGTAAGACCGCATCGTTGGTGACGATCCTGGCACCACCTCAATTTTGTGGTCAATGTCGTTGTGGTGGCAGCCCCTTCGGTAACTCCTCCGGAAAAACGTCCCCGAACTCCTTGAGCACCTCCCCAACACGGGGAGGTAACTCTGGAGCTCCTGCGCCTTCTCCCGGCTGCCCCCCTGCTGCTTCGACCGCTGCAATCTGCTGCTCTGCTGCTTGTTGTGGACGCACCCATGCCAAGTAAACCTGGCCACCCTTGCGCTCGCACCGCTTGAGCTGTTGCAAGTTGATGACGCAC
Organism: Penium margaritaceum; assembly: GCA_023375785.1. Lineage (NCBI taxonomy): Eukaryota > Viridiplantae > Streptophyta > Zygnematophyceae > Desmidiales > Peniaceae > Penium > Penium margaritaceum. Next base: position 83,817 of record SZWC01004110.1, read on the forward strand.
AGCTGCTTCCCCGCTTCCCCCACTTCCGACTCCTTCCCCTCACCCCGCCACAAAGGCAAAGTGATATTTTTCCCGCCCGCTTTCACGACCACCCGGTTGCACCACCAATCCACTTCCGGAATTCCAGGCGTGCAACCAATCCCGGCCGATCAAACAGTCGTAATCATCCATAGGGCAAGTGTGGAACTCCATGTCACACGCCAACTCACCCATACGGACTTTGTGTTTGACGAGAGGCATGCCGCACTCCACCACTCCGGACACCTGCCGCGCCTTGGCCGACGTCCCCGGCTGCCGTGCGAGCTCCAACCTCGTCGCCAACCTGTCGTTGAAGAAGCTATGACTCGCGTCGCCGTCTAGCAACCCACGTAGCTTCCTCCGACCCTTGAAACTCCCCTCCGTAATCTCAAGAACCAGCTCCAGGATGATCCTTGGAAACTGCCGGGTCTCACCTTCATTCCGCAACAACACTTGAGGCAGCTCCTTAATCGGCAAAAGCCTTTCAGGGCTGGTGCTGTCCCTTGCGGACGAAAGACTTGCAGCAGTAGGTCGTCCCCTCCTCACTGCTGCTGCCCGTTTCCCTACTGTGCCTTACGCTTGGGGCAATCCCGCTTGCGATGACCCTCCTCACCACAAGCCCAACACTTGCCTCTCGGTCCTTGCTGTCCGCCCGCGCCCCGCTGTCCGGCTTGGATTGCATCCACCTCCATGGGCACAGCCTGACCCAGCTGCATAGCTGGTCCGACGCGCATTGTAGCTTACTGCGTCGATGTGCTCCGCCGCCGAGACCAACTCCGCAAAGGTCCGTAACCCGAGCATCGCGAGTTCACGTTGGACGTGCGGCTTCAGGCCGTCATGGTAGCGGTTGTACGCCTCCGCGTCCGAGAGGTCTTCAATCTGCGCCGCCAAGGCCATGAAGCGTGTAGTGTAGTCCTGGACTGATCCGCCTTGCTTGACGTGCTTGATCTTGTCACGTGCGACCCGGCTGCCGTTGAGGAGGTCGAAACGCGCCTGGAGCATCGTCTCGAACTGCTCCCACGTCTCTGGCTTCTCCGTCAACGCCCACGCACCGAGCTGCACTTCCCGCCCCAGCGGTAGACTCAGCAACGGCTGAAGCCGTGGCCCGGCCCCCAGCCCATCCGGCAACCCAGCGGCGTTCCGCCGGCACAATGCAGACCACCACTGCAGCGCCATTCCCCGGAGTAGCGTAGGCGCATACTCCAGTCTTGTGGCATCTTCTCCCACGGGAACGCCCAACGCCTTGAAGTACGAGTTCACCGTGAAGAGCCACTCCCTTGCACTGCCCTTGCCGGTATAGAACTACGGCTCCTTTGGCTTGGGCCGCCGAAAGGCAGGTACGGATGCCAATGCGATACCCCCCAACGCACTGCTCCCTTGGCCGACGTACCTCGCCTCAACCTCCGCGCGCAGCTGCTGGTTTTCTTGACGCAACTCGTCAAGAGCACGCCAGATCTCCTCCATGAGGTAGGCCTGGTCGTATGCCGCTGCTGCCATGCTTCCGGTTGTGACGAAAAAATTCTGGCCAAACGCAGTTGTGGCAGATCTGCTGCCTCCCTTGGGTCCGCGCAAAGCCGAGCGAACGTCCACGCGCTCTGATACCAAATGTGAACCGAGGGGCGCCCGGTGTGACGGTCACAAGCCGAGCCCTTGGGAAGAACCTCCCAACCCTCGACCCCTGGGTGTGTGGTCCAACCCTTGAGATGTCGCACGACCCTCTCCTAGCAGCAAGACCGCTGCTAGTGACCGAGGTTCCCGCAGTGCGACTCTCCCGGCGGCGTTTGCACCAAGGTGCGTTGCGGAAGACTTGTAGGATCGAATGGATGTGTGCAAGGCGATGCTTGGAGAACAAGGAGAGTTGGGCAAGGAATGAATCCTTAGAATTGATAGATCAGTACAATACAATGTACAGGGTCTCTGGGTAAGATTGGCATGCCTAGAACACCCCTAGGCTTCCTTATGTACTAGCCCCTATGAGCCAGCCGAAAGCTATTCAGCGCCTCGAAGCCCTCTATCAAGGCGCAATCATGCAAATAACACATGCATCATGTAGTACGTATCACGAGCTTTCCAACGCACCAAAGAACGCCTCAATCCGTGAAGAAACGGCTAAGTTATGGCCGTTTGAGTGCTCCACGCGTGACGGCCGCTGGCAGCACCGCCAGCGGTGGTCACGGCCGCCCGAAGCGCCCTTGCTTGCGAATGCAGCTCCAGCCGCCATCCCGAAGCGCCCATGGACCCCAATGAACCTTGCCTCATTGGCTAAGCGTCCATCCAGGGGCGCTTCGGCTGCAGTGGGCGAGAAAGTCGCTCCGCCGTGCTCGGNCAACGCACCAAAGAACGCCTCAATCCGTGAAGAAACGGCTAAGTTATGGCCGTTTGAGTGCTCCACGCGTGACGGCCGCTGGCAGCACCGCCAGCGGTGGTCACGGCCGCCCGAAGCGCCCTTGCTTGCGAATGCAGTTCCAGCCGCCATCCCGAAGCGCCCATGGACCCCAATGAACCTTGCCTCATTGGCTAAGCGTCCATCCAGGGGCGCTTCGGCTGCAGTGGGCGAGAAAGTCGCTCCGCCGTGCTCAAAGTCGAACCGGTACGTCTCCTGTTTTCTAGAGGTGTGCCTCCCACTTTTGCACGGCCGTATCTTTCTCGTCCCTGCACCGAATGACCCGGTTCTTGGGTCGATTTCGCACGGTTTTTCACGTAGAATAAAATGGGAGCATCAAATCATGCATCTGACCTCAGCATGATGACGTAATCACTGCCTCGACCGGCGGCTCCCATAACACCATGCGACGCAGTGGCAGTGAGGCAAACATCTCAGCATATGCCTCTCGCTTTGGTGGACAAGGTGCAAGCTCTCGCTCCAGTCAAGGCAACAGCGGAAGCGGTGGCGGTGGAGGGAAAGGCAACAGTGGCAGGAATTGTTCTAAGAAGCCCGGCAACTGTCACAACTGTGGCAAGGCTGGGCACTGGGCTAGGGACTGCCGTAGTCCCAAGAAAGAAGGCGGGAACAAAAGTAGGAAGGAGAAGAAGGAGCTCACCAACATGATAGCTAGGGGGCTGCCCATGAAGGGGGCAGCGATCCATAGGCCCGGGACATTCGCCCTTGACTCGGGCACCAACCACCACTCATCAAAAGAGAAGGGTGGATTTGTCTCCATGGCCGAATCTGTCATGCGCATCAACTGTGCAAACGGCGGCGTCGTGCAAGCCATGGGCGAAGGGGACAAGGTGATCACGTTCAATGTGAACGGTGCGGCGAAGGCGGTCAACCTTCAAAAGGTGGTGTACATGCCCTCCTTCGTAGCCAACTTGCTGTCTGTCTCACAAATCACCGAAGATAACATGACAGTGGTGTTCACCAACAAGGGAGCGGTGGCCCTAAATAACGAGGACATCCAGATTTTGTACACCAAAGACGACCTCATGCTTCAAGTTCCAAGAGTCGATGGCCTCTACGTGCTTCAAACAAAATTCACCAAGGCATTGGATGAGGGACTTGCATGTGCCACAAAGAAAGTAGCACCAGAGCCAAAGGATGCACCACTGGCGACCATAGCGGGTGCCACATCAACCAAGGACACTGATGCTAAGCTGTGGCACCGGCGATTTGGTCACGTGGCCAACAGCACGCTATAGAAGATACAGGAGCAAGAGGTAGTCTGCGGAATGGAAGGGTGCACCATGAAGCATGGCAAAGGGTGTACATTGTGTGAACCATGCCTCCAAGCGAAGGTAAAGAAGCCGTTTGAGAGAGGAGGTCAACAAGCAGAACATGTCTTGGAACTGATACACAGTGATGTGTGTGGACCCTTCCGCACACCGTCTAACGGAGGAAGCAAGTACTTCCCGACCTTCATCGACGACCACAACAGCAAGTTGTGGATCTACTTCCTCAAAACAAAGGGAGAGGTCAAAGAGAAGCTCTTCGAGTTTGTCGCCATGGTAAAGCGACAAACGTCCAAGAAAATGAAGACGCTCCGAAGTGACAACGGGGGTGAGTACGAGGCATGCAAGCCTTGGCTCGAGCATCATGGCATCCGCCATGAGCAAACCACCCCTTACAACCCCCAAAGCAACGGCGTTGCCCTGGCAAAAATACTCGGTCATGGGTTCATCCGACCTTGCATGTCACACGTACGCAAAACCTGTACTTTTCATGAAAAAAAACATAGGCATGCAGATGTGCATGGACTACTGAGCATTGAATGACATCATCATGAAGAACCGCTACCCTCTTCCATTAGGATAGGAAGTTTTATACTAACTCTATAAGGCCACAATCTTGAGTAAAATTGACTTGCACAACGGCTATCATCAAATCTGCATATCTAATGAGGACGTTAAAAATACAACATTGCATACCAGATATAGACAATTCAAATTCACAGTTATGCCATTTGGACACACAAACACCCCACAATATTTATGGTGGCAATGAATAGCATATTTGGACCGTACCTTGACATCCTGGTGTACAGCCGCACCCAGGAGGAATGCAATGGAAATCTTCGAAAAGGTGTCAATTTTGATAAAGAAATAATCTCTTTGAAAAACTCACAAAGTGATATTTTGGTCCCCGTTCAATAAAGTTTCTTGGCCATATCATTTGCAGCGCAAGGATGACCATGGATCAGAAGAAGATGGAGGTGGTTGCTCATTGGCCGACGCCTACAAATGTTTGGGACATCCAAGTTTTCTGGGCTATTACAACTAATACTGTAAATTCGTAAAGGACTATGCTTGAGTGTTATCACCTCTTTGTGATCTCACAAAAAACCACCGTAACAAGAGGCGTTCAACTCTTTGAGAAAGACTCTGACCTTGGTGCCAGTCCTATCATTGGCAAATTCTTTGGTGGACTAAATCGCGGCCACTGACACATCTGATCGAGCCACTGTGGCCGTTCTCCTCCAAGACAATGGCGGTGAGAAAAAACCTGTCCCGTAAACTACACGAGCCAGAATTCAACTATGCGGTGGACGAGAAAGAAATGTTTGCACTCCTGCATGCGTTCAAGGCATGGTGGTGCTACTTGGAACGGCGACAATGCATCCTTCACACCGACTATCATGTCTTGAAATACCTCAATACTCAGCCAAGTCTGGGCCGTTGACATTCTTGATGGATGGAGTTCCTTGAGTGCAATTTCAACTACAACATCGAGTACTGAACATAAAGCATTATGGGTGAAATAGCTCATATACCCATAAAACGCAAAGTGTGACTCTCATCCGCCCGTCGTTCGGAAGAAAAGTAACGATCCACCCGTGGTTCGGAAGAAAAGCAACCATCCGCCCACCATGTGTTACAAAAGCAACCATCCGCCTAGCCTCCGCGACAAAATCAACCAACCACCCATCCCTTTCTTCGTGCTGGATCACAGCATGTGTTTTGGACCTGACATGGAAAAATGTGCAATGGTGCATCCGTCTGAGACATAGTGAATGACAAAAATCATGTCATGCATCAATGCTACATGGTATGTGGCGGGAACATGACTTTTTTTTAGTGTTTCTGGGTTCCTAAGGTATTTTCTGTGTAACGTTGGCATATGCCTTATTTGATGCACGACATTGTCATATGCGTTATTTTCTGTGCGACATTGTCATATGCGTTATTTTTTGTGCGGCATTGTCATATGCGTTATTTTGTGTGCGACATTGGCATGTTCCGAAAAATGGGTATGTCATGACCGAACCCAAAAATTAATGTGGAGGATCCTCTAAGTTGGCAAACGGATCTTGTGGCTAAGATCAACACGTTGCTTGTTGAAGGAGATCCATACCTTGCGAGGCCGTTCGTGAAGGCTGACGAAGAATTCAACGGGTATGGCAAAACTAAGTTTTGGTTCAACAACCCCTATTGGAGACATGGATTCACTCGCAAGGTTGTCATTTTACGAAATGAGGAGATAATACTCTAGGAGGAATGCCACTACATTAGTCCAGGAGGACGCTTCGGCAAGTATAAGTCACTGAAGAAGCTGGCGAGTACTACTGATGGGACAAGATGCAAACCGACGTATCAGCCTTCTCCAAATCGTGTGACACCTGTCCGAGACAAAAATCTTGCCACACAAAGCCACCCGGTCTACTCCAGTCACTACATGTTCCAACAAAGCCGTGGGTCAACATTAATGTGAACTTTGTGATGGGACTGGCCGCCACTTCCGAGGGGTATCACACCATCCTAGTGGTAGTGAGCAAGTTCTCTAAAATTCCACACTTCATCCTGATGATGACCATTGTCATCACAAAAAGAACAATGCAGTTGTTTCTACATCAGATTATATGACTGAACGACGTGGCACCTACCATCATCAATGACAGAGACGGCCAGTTCACTGGCCATTTTGACATGAAGTGATGAAGTTTTATGACAGTCGGATCCAGGTACCAATGGTTTTCTACTTTCAGACCAATGGACAGACTTAGTGGACCAATCATATTCTTGAACAACTTCTCTGCACTTTATGCAAGCTGCACATCACCCATTGGATGGCCAAACTGTCGACCGCCAAACTTGCATACAACTCCACGACTTCCACTACAACGGGTAAAGTTCTGTTTGAAGTGGTCTACAACAAACTTTCTACCACACCAGTTGGATTATAGGGTCAGAGAAACATTCACGCGATTGATATCCATTGTAGGGAGTTCTCAAGCATCTAGGAAAAAACACAAAGGATCCTCGTGAAGACACAATGAGCAATGAAACGAGCGAACGAACAACATTACAACGATGACGTATTTAGCACTTATGATTGCGAACTTCCCAGCTTGACGAACATCAAAATACGAGGAAATAACTTTATGGTCAAACCTTGCTGGCTGGGACCTTTTGAGATTGAGCAAATTCAAAACATTGTCGTCTCTCAATTTCTCCTACCTGATTGCATGGCAATTCATCCTTTTTTCCACATTAGCAAGCTCAAGCACTACCGGAACCCTAGTACGAACTACCTCGGCATAGACGGTACAACACCACCTCCTGTTCAAGTGGACCAGGATCTGTAGTACATAATTGAAGATAATTGAAGATATCCTCGGACATTGACGTCGTGGAAAAATGAATGGATATCCAGTCACGTAGTAGAGTTACGACTTTGTGCATAACATCTGGGAGCCCTACAAAAACCTCTGAGATGTCGATCATCTGATCGACGAATACTGTCGTCGTCACCGGCCTACGTATGCTCACACGCCGGGACGTTGTGGCTAAAAGGTGGAGAAGTATGACATCTATGACGTACACGAGTCCGTAAACTCCGTGAGTGGACATTATTGTCATTACATTCGTGGCTCACCGCACAAAGACCTCATGCCTTTTATGCCAATCGGATGAGGGAATTTGGCCACCTACTCCGACCTCTAGTGTTTTGTTCCATAAGGTTTTGACAACTCCGACCACTTTCTAGAAATTTCTAAAGAAGTTTCAATAACCATATTGTTGATTCGATTTTGTGCGGTCGACTTCTTGACGGTACTGGATCTTTATAAAACCTTGCCTCAATATTCTCGAAGCCTCCCGATTTCTCAACAGAGCTTCTCAAAGCAGCCACTAACAACGCAGCCTCGCGCGCATCGCTCGCCTCAAGCGCCAAGGACCCAACATATGCCTCATTCTTATTCTTGTCATTGTGCATACGAGCTCGCAACAATTGACACATGTCATCGATGCACACTTATTACTAAATTCAAATTGTCTATTTGCTCCAATTCCTCAAATTTTCTATTGTCATGCACCTCATTCCACCACCTACATTCCGATCAGCGTAACATCAGCTTGCTTGTTCATGACTAGTGTGTCGGTCTTTTCATCCGGTTTGCTCCATGTTCATTGTCCTAACGCTTCAGCCATGCCTCCTCCTTACTACCCGACGTTACCGTATAACGGTGCTCCAGATGGAGGATACGCCGGGTAAGTGTAGAAAATGGGCTACACGGGGTACTTAGAGAAGGGAAAATAGACATTATGCCCACTCTTCACTATGGCGGGACATCTTTGCCACCACGCGTGACGGACTGCCACACGACTTAGTCCTAGGGTCGAGAAATCTCCCTCCTTGTGCCTAGGGCCTGCACCACACGAGTATCCAGATAACCCCTCGTTGGATGGTAACAAAGGCATGTTTCATGATGAGATTTTTTTGTTGCAGCACGACTATGATGACGATTTGTTTGAATGGAAATTGGCAGAGAAGGATTCCCTCCCTAAAATAAACCTCCTGAATAGCCTCCTCGTGCTCCTGACTCCCCAAATTCCCGGGAAGTTCTCCCCGTTAGGTATGACATGGGACACCGTCGCGTCCTGTCACTTCCTCGTGAATATCACAGCAATTGGTTCCATAGTCCATGGTCCATTTTTCACCCTTTATTTTGTGATTTGCGGCGTTCTTTTGGACTTGTGCTTGTTGCTTTAAACTTCTTCGGTCTTGTTGTGCGTTTGTGCATTGTTTGATGCAGACGACTCTGACGACAAGCCATGTCTCTCCTAAAAGAAGTACAAGGAGCCAGAGATGGACCTTGGGGAGGGCATGATTTTTGTGAACTTGGAGGAGGCATGTGACTTCATTAAGGACTACGATGTGGACAACTGCCTTGGACTGAAGCGGTCTGCACAGTGAGCCTACACGTTTCCATGTCACGTTTGCTGGCAGTGAGAACAAGGGATGCAAGTGGCTGGTTCGTGCACGTATTTGCAACAAGGACACCGTTGAGTCCCAACAATGTCCATGTAATCGTCTCCCACTACTATGAAGGACACCGTTGCGTCCCAAGCTTTGAGGTGGCTTTACTGTGTGCTAGAAGGGCTGGGGCTCCCCTAACATTTTGGAGGCTCTCCAACATGACCCCATGGCCTCAACTGCAACCCTGCGGTAGGTTCTCCACAAGGCCACCAAAATGAACATGCGCAACATTATATTGTATCGCGTGGAGGCAAAGGCGCATGAGTCATTCATGCACATATGCTCTTTCCCTTGCTTTGATGATGGTGAATAGACGAAGGGGGTGAGGAAGGAGAGCTAGGAGTGCAAGAGAGCAAGATCTCAGTCACAATAGGGCCAACGGATTATGCTGAGGTGACAAGTTTCCGTGCGACAAAGTAAGGAGGGGAGGCTAGAGAGAGCCGGTTGCGTAGGGCGACCTCCCCCACGGTCGGGTGAGCTGTGAGCTCACCTTCGACCGTGGGTTTCGCTCACGACGTGGCTCAAACTACAACTCCTCGTTCATGTGCCTGATTATATTACCTGTTAAAATCCAACATCATTCTACCTAAAAGAGCAAACCCGGGCTAACCCAGTCCTCACCCTGAGAAACTGCTAGGAAGCTTCCTAGCCTTGCTGCTGCTGACGTGGCGACACTGTCCAGTCAGCTGACGCACTAGCAAGCAGGCAGGTGCAAGAAACAGCAAGGATCAGGCTAGGGAGACGCGCAAAGTCTCATAAGCTTCAATAGCTTAGTAAATGCAGAGAGGGATGACAACTGACAGGTCCAGGGCATAAATACCTGCCGCGGCGCACGGCGGGTGTCGCACGCGGCAGTCCAAGAGCTGTCCTAAAACCGGCCCAAAACCACTGTTTTGGCCGTAACTCTGCGCACACATGNTAATGCAAAAACATGCAAATGGGCCTCATGCCCAGTCCGCCGAAAGGCGCCTGCAAGACGTAGAAGGCACAGCAAGGAGTCCCGGTGACATCTGGGGCTCTGGAACAGTGGTCGGTCAGCTCCAGACGGGTAGTCCGCCGCCTGTCATCGCGCCGGTGTCACCAGGGCCGCCTGCCTCAGGGATCTGCACGAGTATGGACACGGCCGAGTGGTCACAGTAAACTGTACAGAAACGGCATAAAGCACAACACTCCCCCATGACCCGATGGTACGCATGTCCATACGCGTGCAGTACTGGTACAACAACATAGTGAGTGACACAGACAGATGAGACGGCAACGTACATCCCACACTCAACCACTGTCACGCACGGGGCGAAGCCCAACAGAACGAATGGCCACCAGGAACTTTCCGCGTGCAAGTGCCTTCGTCAAGAAATCAGCTCGCTGCAAGTCAGTGCCAACCCACATGATGGAGATCACGTGTCGCTCCACCAGATCACGAACGAAGTGATGCTCAACCGCAATGTGCTTTGTGCGAGCATGAAAAACACTAGAGTTCTCTGCAATGGCGAGAGCACTCTGGTTGTCGCAACGCAGCACAATGGCGGGTACTGACTGCCCAAGCTCAAGAAACAAGCGCTGCAGCCAAACTGCCTCAGAAGCCCCTGCCCCCAAATCCACATACTCTGCCTCCGACGAGCTACGTGCGATGCAGCCCTGCTTCCCGCTTCGCCAAGACAAAGCGGTACCACCGAGCAGGAACACGTAGCCAGTGCGACTGCGCCCGTTGGGACTCCAAGCCCAGTCGCTGTCAGTGTAGCCGTCAAGGACCACCGAACACTGCCGACGAAAGCAGAGTCCGAGATACGGCGTGGAAACCACGTACCGTACCACTCGCACAGCCGCATGAAGAGCTCTCGCACGTGGAGCCTGCGAGAACTGAGCGAGGAGGTTGACGGCGAACGCGATGTCGGGACGCGTGGTCGTGGCCAGGTACATCAGAGATCCGATCAGACGGAGGTACAAGGTCACGTCCACTGTCTCCCCCAGCTGTGTAGGGTCATCCACCTTCAGGGCATCCTGCCCATCAGGTGTGATGGGTGTGGAAGCAGTGGGCACTGCACCAAGGAGATCGCTAAAGCGCTCCCCCACGACTCGTGCATATCGGGCCTGATGCAGCAGCAGTGTCCGATGTCTGCGATCACGTACAATCTCCATACCGAGAAACACCGATGCAGGACCGAGGTCCTTCATCCTGTAGGCGGTCTGCAGGACAGCCTTGGCCTCCTTCACGGCCTCCAGGGACGGAGACGCAATCAGAAGGTCATCAACATAGACCAGGATGGCGGTGAGACGCTCGGGTGTCGGCAGGATGAACAGCGAGGGGTCAGCCTCGCTCTGTACGTATCCTGCACGAGTCAAGGTGCCTGTGATCTCCCGGTTCCAACACCGTGGAGACTGCTTGAG
>SZWC01004110.1:96077-127841 GCA_023375785.1 Penium margaritaceum
GGTGTACCACACGGAGGCCAGGGAACCCCAGACGCGAGCGAGGCGAAGATCAGCACGGTGGCCAAACCAGAGCTCGTACGGTGTAATATGGTCCGGAAGCGGACCATGCGGGAGGCGGTTCCAGACCCAGGTCATGTAGGAGAAACCCTCGAAGGCGAAGGACTCCGGGAGACCGCACTCAGACCGCATGGCACGGACCACATCCTCCATGGTGCGGTTCCAGCGCTCAGAGACACCGTTCTGCTGTGGGGTGGCAGGAGCGGAGACCTGGTGAAAAATGGCGTGCTCAGCAAAGAAGGCGTCCATCTCACCGAGGAACTCGCCACCGCGATCCGATCGGAAGGTGTGTAGCGTGTGGCGAGACTGACGCTCAGCCATCACGAGCCAGAGCCGAACCGCAAGNGCAATGCGGTACAGGTCATCAACGACTGAAGCACGCAGGACAATGCTACGGGTGTCAGAAGCAGTCACAGTCGCCGAATCAGCAGTGTGCTCAACAGAGAGACCCATCAGAGTGCAGGCACGCACAGACAGCAGGCTGAGCTCAAGGTCAGGTACAAATAGCACGTTAGAGAGATACAAGGGGCCAGACGGACCATCGAAGCACACAACCCCAACACCGTGGACGGGTAAGGACTGACCAGAGCCTGTGCGAACAGAACGAACAGTCGTGACGGGACCAAGAACCACAAAGTCACTGCGACGACACGTCATGTGGTGAGTGGCACCGNGTAGCAGTGGACGGAACGCCCACTGCTACCACTGGATGACGACTGCTGCTGGCCCGATCCGCGCTTCCTGTTCTTCTTCTTCCCCTGGGCGGCTGCTGCGACGCCCTGCGTCTGCGTGGGTGTAGACGGGGTCGAGGAGGAAGAGGAAGATGAGGTCGTGGTGGAGGTGGATGAGGGTGACTGCAGGATGGAAGATGGTGGTGAGGCGAGGACTGTTGCAGTGAGGGACGTCTCCTGATGTGCTACTGCAGCCTCGCGGTTCGACGTCACCTGGAGAAAAAGCTGATGCGCCCAAGGGAGCAGCTGCATGGAGGCCGAGAAGGGCTCAAGAACGGCGTCGTTGTACCGGTCGAAGATGTCGGTGTACTCCAGGCGAACTTCGAGCATGATCCCCCGGAGTGCCCACAGCTGTGTGCCCCCTGAGGTACCCAGGCGCGTGTAAATACGCATGGCGCGTCGCCAGTAATCCGCCGCAGGCTCCGCTGGTCCCTGACGAAGCGAATGGAAAGCGCGGATGTGGGACGCACGCGTGGCGTGCGTCTCTGCGGCCAGTAGGGACAGCGCCAGATCCCAGCCTCCACGAGGATCAGCTCCGGTGCCTGTGCCAGCCTCGCCAAGGAAGGGGCGGAAGTCGACGACAGTCTCGCGTGGCATAGCGTAGAGAAGTCCTCGCATGGCCCGAGCAGCTGTCGACACCTGTGCTGGGTCTGTAGTCTGGTATGGGCTGTGGTAGTAAGGCCAAACTCCCTCGGAGGTGGCCCACGCCTGAAACAGGATCTCCCAGCAGTCAAACCCATCCTCGATGATGTACCGTGGGGGTGGTGCCTCAAAGTCCTTTGGCTGCTGCTCCGTGGGAAGAGCAGCCGCAGGCTGAGGAGGGCGAGAGACAGGGAAGAAACCTGGAAGGGGATAGTCACCAGGATAGTCAGGTGACGGTCGCACCGTAGGCACCACAGGAGATCTGGTGCCCGTCTGCAACTGACGGAGGCGCTCCTTAAGGACCCGGATGTCATGATCCGGGGAGTCGTCTGTCATGCCTGGCATGAATGGCTCATCATCCAGGAGGTCTGAAGGTGGTGGGTCAGGCCGAGCACCTGTACCAGGTCCCTGAGCCGACTGCTGTGCAGAGAACGCACCGCCGGCAGCTCCCTCGGAACCCTGCCGTGGAGTTGAGGACTGGCCACGCAGAAGCTCAGTCAGCGTACGGGTGAGTGGATCAGGTCGAGCTCCTGTAGATGGTGCACGAGCTGACTGCTGTGTAGGGATTGTGACGTCGGCAGCTCCCTCGGAAACCTGCCGTGGGTCTGTGGACTGGCTACGCAGGAGCTCAGTCAGCGTGCGGATGGCCTCAGTCTGCTCCCGCTGGAGGCGGCGCATCTCAACCTGCTGGCTCCGCAGGTCCTCAATGGCCTGCGAGCGTGGGCTCAGGACGCCAGAGGAGGAGGAGGAGGGATCACCAGTCGCCTTCCCCTTGTCCGACTCCATGTCGCCTCTCAGTATGGACAGACAGGTCAGGTTTGTCGGATTTTGAAACCGTTAGCGTTTCTCGAGGAGTTGAGACGCTGGCAATTTTTGACTCTCCGGCCAAAAATTATGTTGCTGACGTCAGCAGGTGGTTGCTGACGTCAGCACCACCTGATGACGTCAGCAAGCAGAATGCTGACGTCAGCGTCGATGCTGACGTTTTTTTTTTTTGTTGTTCCGCTTGCGGTCCTGCGCGAGCGTGCAGCCGCCCAGTGGCGGCTGCGCGGAGGCTGTGCGGAAGCTGCGCAACAGCTTCCGCCTAGCTGCTGCTGCAGCTGCACAGGCAGCTGCAGCAGCAGCTGCGTGGCTGCGTGCACGGCGGTGGCAGCAGCAGCTGCACGCTGCCGCTGCTGCTGTTGCGCGCTGCAGCAGCAGCTCGCTGCCGCCGCCGCCCGCTGCTGCTGCTGCAATGCCGCGCTGCCACGCTGCCGCTGCTGCTGCTGCTGCCGCTGCTGCCGCCGCTGCCGCTGCTGCTTCTGCTGCTGCAGCTGCGCTGCGGCTGCTGGTGCTGCTGCCGCCGCTGTGGCTGCTGTTGCCGCCACCGCCGCTGCGGCTGCTGCGCTGCTGCTGCCGCCGCTGCTGCTGCGCTGCTGCTGCCGCGGCTGCTGTCACGCTGCTGCTACGGCTGTGGCTGCTGCGCTGCTGCTGCTACTCAGCTGCGGCGGCGGTGGGAGAAGGGAAGCTGGCACCGCCGCCGCCACGCCTCTGCGTGGTGGTACGCGTCGCTGCTGCTGTCTCTGTAGCTGCGATCTCACGTTGACGGCGGTCGACCGTCTCCAACGGGTCCCAGAAGATCTGCTGCAGCGGTGACTCTCACTGCTGCTGCTCTGCTGCGTCTCTGCTGCGCAGCTCGGTGAGATCTGTCTCACAGTTCTGATACCATGAGAAACTGCTAGGAAGCTTCCTAGCCTTGCTGCTGCTGACGTGGCGACACTGTCCAGTCAGCTGACGCACTAGCAAGCAGGCAGGTGCANATGACAACTGACAGGTCCAGGGCATAAATACCTGCCGCGGCGCACGGCGGGTGTCGCACGCGGCAGTCCAAGAGCTGTCCTAAAACCGGCCCAAAACCACTGTTTTGGCCGTAACTCTGCGCACACATGTCAGAATCCTACGCCGTCTGAACCTAGACGTGCAGAATCAAAAGACGCACGCAACGACTGGTCACATGCATGCATCCATCGACTGACAGCGAGTATATAATGCAAAAACTTTCAAATGGGCCTCATGCCCAGTCCGCCGAAAGGCGCCTGCAAGACGTAGAAGGCACAGCAAGGAGTCCCGGTGACATCTGGGGCTCTGGAACAGTGGTCGGTCAGCTCCAGACGGGTAGTCCGCCGCCTGTCATCGCGCCGGTGTCACCAGGGCCGCCTGCCTCAGGGATCTGCACAAGTATGGACACGGCCGAGTGGTCACAGTAAACTGTACAGAAACGGCACAAAGCACAACACACCCCTCCCAAACCGCATGAAACTGTACGAGCACAATCCAGAGGCCACAAACTGATGCATGCAAATCTCATGTAGCGAATTCCACATAATAGCATCATGAAGCTTCGTGGAAGCCAGGGCCCAACCTGTTGGCTGTCCTGTCCTCCGACGACCTGTGCGTCTCCTTGACCACTGGCGTCACCAACAGGTGGTACGTTGTCATGTGTCGTGTGGCTTATCAGTCACCTGCAAGAGTGATGTGTGTGTAGCAAGCCCATAGGTCAACATGTATCAGTGACACACCAACATGGCCCGAGTGGGATCAGCAACCCGGTAACACACACTCTTACTCAAGACTCACACTACGAGGACTAAGAAACAAGCATCCACACCGTCCACGATCGTATGTGGGTGCACGCCACTGCTTCTACACTCACGTTTCCATGTCCCCATGTAAACACACATGTTGTACAAACTAACAACTTAAGAGCCTTCACCAACATCCATGTCAAACGTGGTAGAGACTGTGTGCGCAGGAAAATCCTTACACTCTTGGATGGGACGTCTCGGCCCCCCAAACTGCTAATGGGACCCATGCTCTTCTGGATGAGAGCTCCAAGTGTGTGAGTCACCTGCGTGGTGTGTTTGCGAAGAGTGAAGAGGTTAAGTGTTTATTAGTTCACAACAAAAGGCACGACCTTCGTTATGTCTCCAAACTTGCATGTGGGTTCTGGGGGAGGTTGCATCCCTACCATGGGGGCTAAACCTTAGGGGGGGCACAAAGCCAGATTTATTCTGTGCTCTGGTTAGTAATCAACCTCAAGATTTACCGAGTGGTCGGGCTCAATCCCCTGGTGGCGACGTGGCAACCTCGGAGTGGTCCAACACTCACTACTGAGTCACATTTGCCCTCTTGTGCTCACTCTGAGTTACCGCATGTGTGTCATTT
This sequence comes from Penium margaritaceum, assembly GCA_023375785.1. Classification (NCBI taxonomy): domain Eukaryota; kingdom Viridiplantae; phylum Streptophyta; class Zygnematophyceae; order Desmidiales; family Peniaceae; genus Penium; species Penium margaritaceum. Next base: position 100,712 of record SZWC01004110.1, read on the forward strand.
CTCCCAAGTACCAAGAGTCAAGTGAGGGATCTTGCTATCTCCCTTGAAGCCTCTTGAGTAGTCACAAGGGAAAGGAAGAGAGAGAGGGAGAGGGAGAGTAGAGGGACGGGGACAGACAGAAACAGAAACAGGGGCAGGGGCAAGGACAGTGACATCTAAAATGCCAGAGACAGTGATTGCGTTAGCGACAGGGAGAGGGGCAGAGACAAGGACGGAGACGACAGGCGGAGATGGGGACACGGGGGATGGGGACGGGGACAGGAAAAGGGACATGTACGGGACAGGGACAAGAACAGGGACAGGGACAGAGACAGAGACAGAGAGAGGAACAGGGACAGTGATAGACTGAGACAAGAGGGAGGAAGAGGAGAGAAAGGAGAAAGGGCGAGAAGAGGGAGGGAAGAGTACACGGAGATTTGAAGGGGCGAAAGTGCACATGATTGAAAACGTTCACATTATAAGTTGCCAACACTGTCTCTGGATGCCCTGCCTCTTTAGAGGCTTGTGGTACATAGCTCTCAAAGCCAGGGGTCATGGCTTGTCTTCCTACTTGCCTCTTCAATAGTATGCATGTTTCTTCCGAGGCAAAAGTAGATCTTTCTTTCACTATCAAGAGAATATCTTCAACGTGGTTTGCCAAGCAGGCTACTTTTGGTAGCTGCCTTCGGGTCTGCTTCTCCTTGTGGTGTTGCGTCTGTCATGTCGCTGTGCTCGAACAAGGCACGCGGCAAGGCGGCTGGTCTGCTGCCGGCCATGCGCACGCATACGCAAACCGACGGCTGAGATCGTCGACTGCCGCAGACGTACGATCGCAATCAGCACCAAAGGCTGGAAGCCAAGCTTTGCCGTGGGATGGATCTCTGTCACCAGATGGTTGCGCAAGTGCGCTGTCACTCGCTGCTGAACGCGCTGCGATCCATTTGCCGTCGTTTGGGAGGAAGCGGCAAGCGCGTCACGAGTCGTTTGGGAGGACGTCATACTGGCGCGGTGAGCGCATGGCGGGGCCGTTGGAGCTCTGAAGGCTCCGGAGGGGGATGTGCGGAAGGGATGAGGCGGCGCAACTCTCACAATGGCACACACACACGTGCGCGGTGGAAGAGCCGCAGCCACCCACACTGCCACAGTGGCTCAGGTGGAGTAGTAGAGGTCGACGGGGCGGCTGCCGGTGGAAACCCTGCGTGTGCGGTGCATTCGGCGCATGTGCCTGTGGGAGGAGGGGGAGGATGGGGCAGTGTCGGACATGCTAGCGCGAGACTGACGGCGAGGAATGCCGCGCATCACGTCGCCCCACTCGTCCTGCGCCTCATCCTGCTCAACTTCGTCAACGGCTGCTGACGCTGAGGTACGGCTGCTGCGGCGGAGGGCGGCCTCGAGCTGGCTGGTGAAGCGCTGACAGCGCACTGCGCAGAGCTGCCGCTGGCTTTGCAGAAGCTGCAGCCGACTCTCCAAAACAAGTAGCTCCACCTCCTCCACAATAGACGACGGCCGGTGGGTGTCGATGGTGGCTGCCATGGCGTGGATAGGGTCGGAGTCTGGCGACGAACGGATGGAGTTCCAGGAAGAAGTGAGTCCGGCGACTATGCAGTTGGAATACGACTGCTGGAGGAGACGGTCGGAATGATGGGTAGCTGCAGCTGCGGCTTTGTAAGGCCGCATGGCGAAGTGCTGCGCTGCTGCGGCTGTGTCGACTGCACCCGTCAGCAGTAGCAGCTGCAGCCCAGGTTGTTTTGCCCTCTAAGCTTCCACGTGTCAATCCTGCGGTGCTGACTTCGATGTCGCTGCCGGTTGGCCAAACGATGCGATTTTTAAAATCCGTTGCAACAGTTCACGATTTCGACAGTTCGGCAATGATTGCTCGAGCGCTCTCATAAAGACAGACCTTTTGTGGAGAGATGTGGTTGGCTGGCGCAAAGAGGAGCCACTCCTCCTGGATTGTGCAATGATGAAGGGAAAATTGTGCATCTGGACAATGTCGTGGCCGCAATCGATCTCCCCAGGCTCAGGGGGAATGTCGAGCTGAACTTCAATTCACCCAGATTGCGGCAGAGCATTCTACATTTCCCTATTCGGCAAAGTTACTATCTGCCACGCTTCTCTCACATACGTAAGCTTCCTGACACATGATCCGTTTTTAAAAAGCCATCTGCCACGGAATCCGAAGTTCGATAACAAGAAGCCAATGTTTCAGAAAGTAGATCACCAGAAGCCACTCGTGCACGATACAGATCTCCATATGCCCCTTCAAGTACGCGTCAACATATCTGCTCTGTCTAGTCTCTTAAGATGTCGATTTCTCTCTTTTCTACACATTGTTCTTAATAGAAATTGCCCTAGAACTTTACACAAACAGGCCCTTGTAATGTACAATCCAAAATCCAAGTTTTGTCGCGCTATGCACGTGGGAGTTTTCCAGGTTTGACAGTCGAATAACGTCAAACCTGCTAACAACGTTAGCGAATAATGACTAGGGAAACTATATGCGAACTGCTTTGTTTACGATTTGCATAGACGCGAAGTGACGGGTCCAGATCACAACCATGGTATGTGCCTATTTCGGTTGCCAGTGAATTATAAATGTCAAATTCGGATTTATGTCTAGTTTATGCCTATTTTCAAGCAACGCATGTGCGAGAACCTGCTATCGTTGGAACCAGTCTTGCATGTACTGTTCGAGCGACCGAGTAGACAACAACAATTGTCAATGGAGACCTTTTTGTTTTCTCAACAGGTTCAATGAAGTTCTAGTAAACACAGTTCCTTTTATCGGGCTCAAAGCAACAGTACCCATAAATGATGCACCTGCTGTAGATACATCAATGGCGTGAATAATTTTGAAGCAGGTACTTGCGATGAATTTAATGACTTTGGTTCTTGCCAATTGCGGAAGACCTGAAATTCCCTATGTAGGTTTGCCACATCATTCGTCCGTTTGCACTTCTATGGCTTATGATTCGTTGATTTTGAGGTTAAGTAGAAAGAAATATTTTCATTTCACCTCAATACTTTGCATCCACGTGGATACTATGACTTCCGTGAATATCTCAAGCACGATTATTTCCCTATATGACAAGTCAACAAGGTTTTCCAATTTAGCAATTTTCCAGCCACCATAGCGATCTACGGGTGGCAAGGAGGCATCCGACTGCATGGAGCTTCGACTACAAGCCTTTTCCCTATATCAGCACCTCGCACAACATCGCTAAAGGGGAAAAAAAAGGTGAACATGACCCCGCGTCAAAGGTGGGGTCAAACTAGGCACCTCGCATAGTTTTTTCCAAACGACCCACATACCCTGGCTTTGATGAAAAAACAAATACAACAATAAGATCTCATGAAAAATACTTAGTTTGTGGGGTATATAGTGACATCTTGTATGCCCCTCGTGGCATATCGTTAGAAAAAAACAATCCATGGATCATCGTAATCTAAAATCGGAAAGCGTGGCTTTCTACATTGAAATTTCATCAAGTGTGGCATATATTTTCCTAATTTCCAAGCTAGTGTTGCGGGAGATTACCTCTCCAAACGCGTGGTATATGGGAAATTTCTCGTCTCCTATTATGAATATTATGTGCAATAACCAGTATGTGGAAAATAGAGAGCAAGTACACCACCATCTTCTTAGACAAAAATTAGGATACCCATTTTTTACCTTATCGCTAGGTCACACCTATAGAGAGCAAGTGCATCTTCATCTTGTCCCCATTCCCGTTGGCTACTTTGTTGATGACTTGGTAGGTTCTCATCCTCCCTATCGTAGAATATTTAGAATAAAAACAGGACAAATACTTTATTATCAAAGCAAACACTAATTAAATACAAAAACATGGCCTCAAAACTTGCATCACAATTTTGAATAAACATTTCATAGCACCAATTGCATTAAAAAAGGATTATCCCTAAGAAGAATCCATAGAAACAAAAGAAATTTGTGGTCCAAGATAGTGATGGTGAGACCACAAAGCATCCCACTAATCCTTATGAAATTGAGATCTTTCCTGAAAACAAATCCTTACTAGGCTCAAAATATCTCATTGTGTGAAGAGAAAGGTGCATAACTCACACATAAACGTTTTTTTGGGGTTTTGGAGCCTGTAGTGAAGAAGTCACCGTGTGCTCTAATGTAGCAAGAGGGTCTCGCTATTGTCTAGAATCTCTAAGCCCAACAAGCAATCCTTGTACTCCAATGTGTGAAACCCGAAGACTTGGATTGAACTTGTAATTGAAAAAGACTATCAAGAACAAGTATGGTACAAGGAAACAACGATGAAACACAGCTCAGCTAAGTGCTCCAACACAACCTACCCCATTCAAGGGTATAACACCTTGTTAGGCCGTCAAGGGTGTCGTTATAAGGGTCTCTGCACGGTCACCATACTTTCAAATTAAATGGCCTCCAGGTTGTCAGTGCAGCCTCCTCTCCACGCTGCCAGCCACTACCAGACTTATTCAGTCGTCAGAGGTCTTTTAACCCTCCTAGCCAAGTTGGAAAAGTGTTGCCAGGCTTAGTAGGTCGACAAAAGGGAACACCAGCAAGACACACAACTTTTAAATCCTCATAACCAGGCTCACATAGCACTCCCTAACACACTATGTCGACAGAAGGAGACTCTAAAAAAGTCGAATTGTCCAGACAGAATTAGCTATGTGAAGTAGAGCTCACGTTAGACATTAACTTTGGGTTGTCACGGTTAGACACAAATCCTAACCCAAGGATGGGCAATGTCAAGCAAGACAGCTCAAGTTGGGCAGCTTGAGTCTTGCAAGTAGTTTGTCCACCATAGCAGGGCCTTCAGGTAGTCAGGGGCTTCTTCCTACCCAGGTTGGTAGAATAATCCTTGGCTAACTAGGTTCTTAAGATGAGAGCGAATGCAAAGTCTTTGTTTGAGGCGTTGTCTAGCAGAGATGGACTTTTCGTGAGTTGTTGGATTTGTTGATGGAGTTTCCGCTGGAGTCACTAGACTAACTGAATTTAGTCTGCTTTTATACTGGGATCCCGACAAGTTGACCAGCTGTTATGTGCCCAAAGGAAACTTCCTACTAGAAGGTCGTAGCTTCCTCCACAAAGAATCATCGTGAAACAAGGCACGTACCTTCCTCCTCAAGGAAGCTTCTTGAAGGCTGGGAACTTGGTCGTGGTCCCAACTACTAAGTCGCGCATGTTGCCGTTGACGTAGATTGGTCCCCATTCCTCGCTCCGTATGTAGCTGCTGAGTTGTGCATGTAGTGGCTCATGCAGCTGTTGAGTCATGTATGTGGTAGTTGATGCAATACTGAGTCGTACATGCACCACCTGATGTAGAGTGGTCCATGCTCTAGAGCTTTGCTTATAAGTACTGATGCAAGCGGTCCCAACAGTCCAGTCAAGTGTACCCCTACCTTGACTAGTCTAGGCTAAGTACCCAATAATGCTTGTTTGCACTACGTAGTTGCTGACCAAGCTGGGCATGTGGGAATGCACAGCCTTGCTGTACATGTAACACATAAAGGTCCAGACCTCTTTCCCCCCTTGGACCGGGATGCCAGAATTAGATCTGGCCTGTACATCGGAAATTCCTGGCCGAGCTACACCCGAGTATTTACGGATAAAAATCCTTAACTTTGTACACAGACCTCCGATTTTTTATCCAACTATGCCATGTCAAAGCTATCTCTTAGTGTAGTTTTTGCTCACACTAACACTCCCCCTTGATAGGTACACTCTTTAATGCGGAGACTGCCCCTTTTTTCTTTATAAAGAAACGAGTGATCGATGGAGGTTCCAACTGCCCTAGAAGAAATCCACAGTCAAAAGAGTCTTCCGGGTTGCTCTTCGATGTGCTTTTACCATTGGGAAATAAAAAAGGGCCTTCAATTGGTCAATTTCGCCCTCAAAATGCTTGCTTTTAGCATTTTTGGCTCTTTTTCGGGCCGTTGTTTGGTCAGAGTTGGTCAGTCGGAGAAAAAATATAATTGGGTGTGGTCAAGTTCGTCAACCTTCTCCCTGGTAAGGATTCTTCATGTAGATGAAACCTCCCACTACGCAAGCCACTTTGCTTGCCATGCATGTGCTTGGCTATGTAGTGGAAGACTACAAAAACTTCCACTGATGCGGCGCTTGCTAAGCGAGACAGCTGCTTGGGATCGCCTACTTGGATCACCTACCTACTACAACCATCCATGGCCAGCATGTATAAAAGCCCGCCGCGTGTCATTATTTTATGATCCTGTAGCCTTCTGCTTCCCATGTTACTCCAGCCACCTACTTTGATGACACCACTATACTGCTTCCGTTTCCTGCTCCAACCATGCCCATCTGTTGTAACCTGACTTTGCCGTGGCTTACGTACTTAGCGTGCCCCACGTCCGTTCTTGGTCAAATCCTAACTCTTCCAGACACATCTGGCGACTTCAAAGTCAAGGTGCCATCATCGCTGTCGCAACTGCTCTACTAGTGGTTGCGAGCGTTTTCGGTCGATGCTTCTCAATTTTGTCGGCCTAAAAACTCGTTGCTCCACCTTTTGTGGCAAGTATTCGGGCTACCCTTCACGGGTACCTTGCATTCTTTCCACCATAAATGCAACACCTTATCCCTTTCATTCCCCTCTCTTGCAAACTGTCGGCTGCGTCGAGTGGAGCTAGTCACTCGTTCGCTTCGCTTGCTCCATGGCCATGGCCTTGGCCTTTGCTTCTTGCTCGTGGGCCTTCGCCACCGTTCATTGTTTGAGGGGCGGATTTCGGCCCAACTGTTTCTTTTCTTCTCTTGGCTGGTTCTCTAGAGTAAAGGCCTTACACGAGGCCTCACTCGTGGGTGGCCGGCCAGCCTCCCTACCATAGCAGTAGGGTCTTCGGGCAAACCTACTATCGCGGTAGGGCCTTTTTGCGTTGATGCTTTCCATCGCAGTAGGTCTTTGGGCCAGCTCGCCATCGCAACAAGCTGGTGCCGCGTCCAACAAGGACGTCGCTCCTCTTACCCCATGCTCAACGCTCCCCTCCTCTTCAGCCCATGTTTTACTCACGATAGCAAGCTTTCACCTTTGTGTTTCCGGACAAGTTGTTCGTGCATATTGTGCTCCACTTCTCGACCTTTTGTGGCTCAATTTCTTAACTACAGCTTAGTAGCCACTTTCGACTTCCATTGTGCCCCTTATTTTTTTCTTTAACCGCTGCTCCGAGCTTATAGTGTGTACGCCACAACCAGAAAAGAAAAGGTGAGCTCCAGTTGTGATGAGATCTCCTTTGACTAGGATTAAAGTAGTTACTTGTTGCTATCTGTTGTTGCTTCTCAAATTCTTGCCACTACTTCACTGTCGCACCGATTGCAAATGAAGTAGGATCTAAATTGGCGAGAAGTAAACTCGCCCTCTAGTGGAGGAAACCCAAACTAGATTCTAGCCTCAACCAAAACAAAATATGAATCCTGGGAGTTTTTTTAATCCACCATGCAACGTGTAGTAGACACAGGACGTCTCCCTAAATATTTGTTACAAATCTGTTGTTGTTGGTTGTTGCTTCCACATTCTAGAAGGCACCGCACACGGGATAACCTTACACCTCCGATTTGCATGACAGACAGGATTTACCACGTAGCTCATGATCATGACGAGCTGCTCCAAGTTCCGTCCTAGACCTCGAACTCCTCGCCTTCACTCCAAAAGTTGCTCTGACTACTACACTACTAATTCAGCTCCTGTTTTGAGATCAGTTGCTACTAAGCATGCTATTGTTGGAGAGGCATTTCCGGTCTTGAGGAACGATCTTGCCTCTCCAGAATTTTCTTCTTAAGGTAGAAATCCAAGGACGTGGTCCTCTTCTACTTCAGAGGTCCGTAGAGCGTCCGAATATCGTCGACGCTTCCTCCTTCACTTACAACCTTTGTAGGATTTTGGCATGGAGGGCAACTACTCCATTTATGCATACCACTTGTCTTGGTGGGCTTAGTGCCTCCTTCTGCCCCATTGGTATGATTTTGCCATGGAGCACAAATGCTTTGTTTGTGTATGACACCTGATACCAGGTGGGCTTATTGTTTCCACCTGCTACAGTGGCAGGATTTTGAAATAAAGCGTAACCACTCCACATGTGCATGCTTTTAGTCACTCCGTTGGCTTATTGCGTACACCGGTCGCTTCGAAAGGATTTTGTCTCCTTATTAGCTCACTACATTGTGTGATTATTCAAGGACTTGACAAATGTGTTTACTTTGACATCCCCTCACTCTGGGATCTAGTTTGATTTTCCACTAGCAAAGTGAGGTGTTGTTGGCAGAGTTTGTTGTTGGCGATTTCACGGCTGCTCATATTGAAGCCGATGTCAAGGTTGTAACTAACTACTACGACGGGCTTCTCACCCTTTTTTTAAAAGTCCCTCGTCCTTTTTCCTCTTCTTCTTCTTCTTCTTCTTCTTCTTATTCTTCTTCTTCTTCCACTACTATCCGCTTTGTGTCTTAGAACGGGTCCTGAACTATTGAGGAGAAAATGAGGAGTTGCTGACGGGCGACCCAATCTTGGCGTGCTCGTCACTACTACGCCGATGGTGGTTGGCTACCCTGGAGCTGCCACCATGCTGCTTCCTCTTATACCCATGTTGTGTTGATATAATTACAACTCGTGAGCTCATTCTTTAAGCTCCCACATATTCGTGGCTCCATAACTGAGTATATACTACATCACTGATATTCTTGCAGATCGTAGGCTAGCTTGTGCTTGGCCGCCTGCTACGTGGACAGTGCATTTTGCTTTTCAATTGGCTCTTTACATGCTGATGAAGATTCAGCTTGTCACACACTTTGAGGTTGATGTGAACTTCTATTTGTTGTCGAAGATGCATCCACCTCTACTGCTTTGCTACACCATGAGTATCTAGTAGTTGGGTTGTCTTCTGTTGGATGGAGCATGAGAACCCCATCTAGGATGCACGGCCGCTGTCCGCTTTGTTGGTGAGCTTGTGGACATTTTGCAAGAATTCCAACCCCGTGACCACCAGTGCTGACATTTTTCTTAAGTAGGCAATGGTGTTTCATCTGCTGCTTGTCGTTGCCAGGCTACTGATGGTAGTCTGGTTCCTTGGCCACCACTCCACCCTCCATTAGCTCCTGCAAGACAGTTGGTTGCCTTGGCTCTCGGGCAACCTGGGTTGTTGCCAATGGCTTCCATCGCATTCATTTCACCAATGTTAAAAAAAGGATGAAATGGTTTTAGGACATCAGTGGAAATGTTCTCTGTACCATTACATCTTGTAGATATTTGCTTTTTATCTAAGAAGTTCCCATGAAAAAGAAAACTAGAATCATTTTTGGATCATGTTTATAAAAACATCCTACGTTTGTTCGAAACTAAGCTCCTTAACCATCTAATTGCCTGGAAAATTGTAAGGGAACTCTCCAATCAGAAGTGATTACACCCTTCTAAACTATTTATGACCCTTTTTCTCTAATAGAAGATATATTAGAAGTGGTAGTCCTTGTACCACTTGTCAATGTTGATGTTTGGTAATTTATTTTTACATGCTTGAGAGTCATTTGGATGAATGGTATATTAGTATTTTTTCCTCCTATATGTGATCTTTGTTATGTAATCTTCGCCTTGACCATTTCAAAAATCCTTTGACGGTTGGTATGAATATTTCCCCTTTTCATGTAGCTTCTATCCCTCTAATTAATTTCAGAAACTTATATTTCATACTATTATACGAAAATCATTTTTTGTGCATTATTGGCACTCATTCATATTACCAATTGCATCTTAATGGTTGGTATGCATTGAATTCCTCTATATGTGAGGTGTAGTTGGCTTATTTCCATGTTATCAGCTGTTAAACTATTTTGTGGAATTTTATGCTCGATACACATCCATTACTTGTGGAATGGCATAATTTAGACCATTATAGTGGATAAAAAGTTCATTGAGTAAATTTCACAACCAAAATAAATCTGTAAAAAGTTTCTTCTCATAATTCAAAATAGTTTTGAAGCTAAAAGCATGCATTTGATTTGTTATTTTGTTCTCCAAAATGTGGGAGGAATGGATGAGTAAAATTATTCTTGTTTAATTTGGTGTAAACAATTCATGACACATTGAATTCGTATTTTGGTGAATGCTCAGGGTTCACCATGTGGGAGAGGTCGGAGTTTTTAATTGGGCTCCACAATTTTCCTAATTGTGGCCTTCCAATGTGATAAGAAACTTCGTATCATTCCATGCTAAAGCATTCCCACTAGATGAGTTTTTTTTTATCTCTTGTCACGTAAATTTACAGAATTGTAAATATTTGTTATTATTTTTTATATATGAATCCTTCTTCATCTTCAATGTGTAGGATGAAATTCATTGACAAGTGTCAACCTTATACAATTATCACTCTATAATTGTTTTCTCACATTGACGACTGTTTCTTACTTGTGCATGTTTCAGAGCTCCTCCATAATTACAATGTGTCAATGAAAAAGATGAAGCTATCACCTCCATACAACATCTCACATAAAGCAAGTCGATTACCTATACACTTCTTCATTTATCAAGGTGTTCTCTATATACAACTGTAGAGACGAGGGATTAACATATCCTAAGGTATCCATCAATTTATTCGTCGATGGAGTTTTTGTAGTGGCAACATTTACCATTGAGTCTACAACTACCACTATCAACTTTGCATGGAGAATGTCACGGATTGGTTGTTACTGATTATATGGTGAAACGTTTCAGAACCTTGAGGAGTAGATCACTTATGGTCAAGGTAGTGGCCAAAATGCGTGTCTGGGAATGGTGTAAAAATGTGGAGTTTGATGCCGAGAGTCTACACAGAAAAATAAACATATTGTCAGATTGTGGAGTTTAGGGAATCATATGCGTAAAGGACAGAACAAGTTTTTTTCAAGGGTCATCACCCCTTCTTTGGAATTTTTCTTTGAAGCCTAAAATATCGTTAAGCTTGTATTCTGTAGTTATAACTATGAAATAGGTTTCCCTCTAAGTTGTGTGGGAGAAGCACATGTCAAAGACACTCTTGTAAGGATGGTTGTGAAAATTTAAGTTGCGAATATGAGAGGATTGTATTCACCTTAGATGTGACCTCAACAAAGAAGTTATAATTTTACAATGTTAAGCAGTATATTGCATATGCTGAGAGATTCTATAATACTTCCCATCTGGATAAAGGCAAATTAAATGAGATGTGCATTCCTGTTTTATGTGTATTGTGTTTCCTTGAGAAAGAAATATATTGTGGCTTGCAAAGGGATTTAAAGAAATAAGGTTTACACCCATGGTTTGATGGGTATGATGGGTGGGAGATATATGCACATTGATGGAAGAAAATTTGTTTGAGGAAGCAATTGAGGGATGAAACTCATTAGTGATAGCTCTTGATTTTGTTTTTGTGTAGTTCAAGAGATTGAGGTAAGTGAACTCTTTGCCTGACAAGTTGCCCAACTAAGGGAGGAAATAGCATCTTCTTCTGACTTTACTAGAGTACACAAGAATGTGACAGGGCAAAGTCTTCTATTTGGGAGGGACAAATGAGGTGGTGGAAAAGAAAATTTCAATGTTGGGGTTTGTTCTTGTAATTTTAATATATAAGATGAGAATATCATTGAGCTTGCACATGTGACGTGGGTATTGTGGGGAATACAACAAGATGGTGAATATTATTTGCAGGTGGTAATAAGCAAGATGTGCATGGAGTGTAAGAACCGCACTTGAAGATTCATCATTTGAAGAAATTTTTCTTGGAAATTTGAAAGAAATTCTAGTTTTGTTGATTTACAAGATAGTCATGCACGAAGAAATGAGAGGAGACGGATATAAGGCTATTGACCATTGGAGGCGATGCAAATGCGTATGACTATCTTGTTATAACCATATGCTAGATCTTGCATAAAAGATGTAATTAGAAGGGCGATGTAGTCATTGGATGTTGTTTATGTATTAAATTGTTTGAAATCAGCGTGATTTTATGTTTCAATGTGGATATCGTGAAGTTGAAGTTAATAGAAAAGGTAGAGGGATTGAGTTAATAATTTTTTTATATGAAGCTTGAGATTGGCAGTGGAACCACCCATTAAAGATAAGAAATTATGCTACTAATTTGTGATGGGTGAGGATTGGACGCATAGTTTTTGGCTTTATGTTGAGAAAGGCTTTAACAAAATGAAGAAAATTTAGTGTTCTGAAAGTATACGTGGTAGTTGGACAATTTTCAAAAATTGGTTACCAAAACACAAGGATTATTACGTTTTTATGAATAGTTTCCATTCTCACGGGGGGTCAAGGAGGGGAGGAACTTATTTAGAATGGAGTGCCTTGATTTTGAGGATGGGTAGAACAATTTAGTGTAAATAATTTTGTGGTTTAGGAATACTAGTTGCAAGTGAAATCACCCTGAGTGATGCAGTAACATTTTGTTTACATGAGAGGTTTGAGGAAATGAATAAAGTAAAGTCATGAAAAAAAATTATAGAGTTTAGGCAACAAAGGGATGATATCAATGTAGTTAAAGCATTCGAATTGGAGATATGAGCTTTCTTCAGAGGATATCTCAAGGAGATAACTCTGAACATGGATGGCGGCCAACACCATCACCAATGTACACAATTATCCACCCTTCAAATGACCAATTGTTGCATCCTATGATTGGATCACTGCCGATGAATCTAAATGGTTAGATTTAGAACTGTAGTCGCTCATTAAAAAACAAGAAACCTACCTCAAAGATAACACATCATTGTTTCTTAAGAAAGAAGAGCTCCTCCTACCAAAAAAAGTGCTCCTTGCCTCTTACGATGTTGTGGCCCTCTACCCTAGCATTCATCTCTCAAAGGTCGTCACGTACATTCAAATACCCCTCTACCAAGCTCAGAATCCAAAGACTCCAGTCGTGATACAACTCCTTGGATGGGTCATGCATAACGTTTTTATGAGTTTTTAGGGGAGACATATGAACAGTTGTAAGGCACAGCAATGGGCATTCGAGCTGCACTTGCATTATCCATCATGTTTATGAGTTTTCTTAATAGGGAAATTCAGAGAACCAGCTCTAAAGCCCCACTCTTATACCGTCCAGACATTGACGACGGTCTCATCATTTGGAGTGGTAGCCATGCTAGCCTGGTGGATTTCCTACAATGCTTCAACTCACTAGAAAAAATCATCTGACTCACATGGGTGATCTCCGATGCGACCATCAACTTCCTTGACCTGAAGATTTCCAAAGGATTTAGGTTCAAACAAGAAGGGCTTTTGGATACCTCTACATTCCAAAAGCCCTTAAATTGGCATTTGCACCTCCCATACTATAGTTACCATTCACGTAGCTGCTTTTGAACCTTTGTTTCTTCAGGACTATGTAGGTATCTCATTTGGTCATCTTCGGTAAGTGATTTCTCCCAGCTCAAAAAGACGTTCTAAGAACGTCTTAGAGCACAAGGATACCCGAAAAAATTCTTACTACCTCTCTTTTCCCAGGTTTTCCACTCTCATCAAAAGGTGAGACTTGACTACCTCCGTTAAATACTTCAACAATCTCAGCAAGGAAAAAAACGTTTTTTAGTTCTGAAGTCCCTCTAAACACCTTTTTTTAAAGGCTTATGACGAAGGAGCTACCCTCAGTGACTAGCCAAATGCCTAGGGGAATTTAACCCCACTGCTTTCACCTCCCAAATCATTCGGGCTTGGAGACTACCTTGTAGACGTAGAAGTCACCTAATGTCCTCTAGATTAAGAAATTAGATTTGAAGGACACTAGGATAGGACACTGGCTATGGAACACGGTTGACAACCATCACTCCACCATTTCTTCTCTCTTCTCTTTGCACGCGCTGGATACATGTAGCCAAGCTGTGAGACCGATTTCATTATGACACATACAAAAGCCTCTAGGGAAAAATATATTTTTCATGTTTTTATCAATTTTGTCTACTTCCACCCAATTTCCTCCCTCTCATCTCTAATCGGCATCATACCCCTTGTAGGGATGTAATAAAAACCAAATTACATGCAACTAACAACAAAGCCGTGTCGGTCGTTGAGGGTCAATTGACTACACCAACCAACTCTCATCTACCTCATAAACGTCACATTGCCGATCCCCTCATAGATACGTCTATCTCCCTCGTTGTCAAGGACTCCAGAAAGAACTGCGACAATTCAGAGAACGGCCAAGAATTTCAATCTATGCAGCCACCCATCGTGGCACAAACCTTCTTGACACCGCCAAATGTGGTGCCGCGATCATCGGACTCTCGCTTGTGGCTTTGCGGAACGTGTAACTCCCTGCTGGTACACTGAAGGAGACAAGCAGAAAAAAACCTTGTTGCCTTTTTCATCAACCCCTCTGTCAACTGCAATGGTTGCCAAGCGCGCTACTCAAGTAGTCCGGGCCGCCTCTGCAGCTGTAGAAGCTTCAACCGCTACCTCTATTCTGAATATAAGCCAAGACTTCTAGTAGGCACGGGCCTACATCAGCGTGGCCGCCACAAAAAAGAACTCTGCCAAAGCAAATGCTTCTACCGCGGCCATTGCTAGTGCCATAGAAGCTAATACAGCCACCACCAGCTTGATCCACAACCCAGCCATCGATGAGGACGCCACCAACAGAGCACACGTAGCAAAGATGGCGGCAAAATCTGCCAACGACACAAATGTATCCCACGAGGCCGCGACCGCCACTGCACTCGAGGCGGCTAATACCACCAACATCTTTGCAACAGCGCGCATGCTGGCCTCAAGCACAACCAACTTTGTGGCCCTGGCTGACGGCACAACCAACACCATTACCAATGCAGCTACTACAACCACCACTGGCAATGTCAACGTCAATGCCACCACTTTCAACGCTGCCGCTATCAACATCAACACCGCTGCCACTACAAAAACTGTCGTCGTCAAGAACAACACCACTCCTATAGACGTAAGACTGAACTCCAGAACCTACACCAACCAGTGTATTTGCTCTGGCATCATCGAAGCAGACTTCTAGGCAGTTCCCAACCCCAAAAGAGTACAAAGCAAACGCAGATGAGTACTTCGAGCTCAGAACCAGCCACATCAAAAAGCTCACCAACATCGATAACGCCATCTTCAGGCTAATGCACACTAAGGCCAGTGGAAAAGTGGAAAACACCTGTTGTCTCAAGCATCCCATATTCCATTGCACCACCGACAAGGGCCTTGTCGACGATTGGAGCAAGAAGATGGCTGTTGAACACTCGACATACCCACAACGCCAGCACCAACTCGTCCGAGAGGGCACAATGGCACTCCAAGGTGTAGTCTTCACCAAGTTGATTGGCCTAAGAAAGGCCATGGAGGACAAACTGGACAAGCTCAGTCAAGTTTCTGCTGTGCCCTCCACAAATGGCTCCATCTACGACATCACCAAATTCCGTGTAGAATAGAAGCATCGCATCATCGAGGAAATGGACCTCAAATTCCGCGATGTGATCGGCTGCCACAAGCTTACAAGGCTTGCAGCCGGGTGCAAAGCAAATCGTCACCGTATGGATGCCGGCATTGCCATGGCAGAAGCTGACACCCTTCCCGTTCAGCCTACGCTCAAGGAGCTCATCAACAAAGCTTGATCCTCCAAATAAATGGTCGACAAGCTTGCTACCGGAATCCGTGCATCAACAAACAATGAAAAAGGTAAATCTGTCAAACACGTGCCACACAAAACTGTCGTGCACAAGGCATCCACTATTAACATCGCCGCTCCCAATTCCAAGAAGAAGAACTCCCAGCTCTCCAAAGGTAAAACAAGCAAAGGTTCCAAAGACACCATGGCTGCCAAGGGGAACAAAGGGGAAAGGGGAGTAAGCTTGGCAAAAAGAAGGGACCAAAGGTTTGTATGAAGGCAACCAAGAAGAAAATCAGAAAGAATGGGTCCAACCGTGTAAGCAGCTACAACTCCTAGATGGTCACTTGCATGATATGGCTCTCTTTCACTTCTCAAAGAAAACCCCTAGCCAGATCGAGACTAGGATCACCAACAAGGGGATACACAGTCTGTCCAACCGGTCTCTCTCTCATGATGACCTCAACCTTTTTAGCTTGGGCCTCCACTACGTCATAAGGCCTAAGCTTGCTCCTCTTCCTTTGCTGATCCCATCTTTCTTTTATCTGTTTCCTAAAGTATGTTTGGCATGGTTGTTTCGTGACACTCATGATGATGATGGTGAGCCTAGATTTCTTATTCCAAATCCAACTTGGATGCCACATATGGCACCAAAGGAATTGGAAGATGATTCTGATGGTCTCATGTTAGATCTTCAAAAGATATACGACACACAAAAGCCAAGGTTGAGGAATTTGCAACCAAAATGGTTTTGGACTGCTATGAGGTCACTGAATGACAAAATCTCCGTCATCAAGGCAATAGAAAAAACCTAGGTATTGTGATCCTTGAAAGAGTGGCTTATGTAAAAGACTGTCTTGTGCACTTACATGATACGTCCACTTGAATCCGAGAGGAGTGTCATCCAAAGCAGGTACTCCAAGGCATTCTCCAAATCTGAGAACTCCATATGAACTTTAACCTCATCTCTCCTTCTCTCTAGAATTTTTTATCCAACTGCCAGAACATAGATGGTGGCCAGCAGCTTTCTACACCTTCACAAAGGTACACAAGTATCCACCTGTCTGACGACCAATTGTCGCTTCCTACAAATAAATCACCACCAATGTGTCCAAATGGTTAGATTCACAATTGCAGCCGCTTGTAAAAAAGCATGAAACCTACCTCAAACATAACAAATCATTAATTCTTAAGATAGAAGAGCTCCTCCTACCACAAGAAGTGCTCCTTGCCTCTTACGACATTGTGGTCCTGTACCAAAGCATTCCTCTCTCAAAGGCCCTCAGCTACATTCAAGAACTCCTCCAACAAGCTCCAAATCCGAAGACTCCGGTTGTGCTACAACTCCTTGGATGGGTCATGCATAAATATTTTGTTGAGTTTTTAGGGGATACATATAGACAGGTCAAAGGCATAACAATGGGCACTCGAGTTGCACCTACATTTTCCATCTTGTTTACGAGATTTCTTAATAGGGAACTTTAGAGAACCAACTATGAAGCCCCACTCTTACACCGTCGTTACATTGATGATGTTCTTATCATTTGGAGTGGTAGCCATGCAAGCCCAGTGGATTTCCTCCAGTGCTTCAACTCGCTCAAAGAAAACATCCAACTCACATGGGTGATCTTGGACACGACTGTCAACTTCCTTGACCTGAAGATTTTCAAAGGATCTAGGTTCACATAGGAAGTGCTTTTGGATACCTGTACATTCCAATAACCCTTAAATTTGTATTTGTACCTCCCATACTAAAGTTGCCATTCACGTAGCTGCTTTTCGACAGTCATCTCTTCGGAACTATGCATGTATCTCATTCGGTCATCTTTGGCAACAAATTTCTCCTAG
Organism: Penium margaritaceum; assembly: GCA_023375785.1. Classification (NCBI taxonomy): domain Eukaryota; kingdom Viridiplantae; phylum Streptophyta; class Zygnematophyceae; order Desmidiales; family Peniaceae; genus Penium; species Penium margaritaceum. The sequence continues at coordinate 118,106 of SZWC01004110.1, forward strand.
CTAAAGAAGGCATTCTACGAATGTCTCAGAGCACGGGGATACCTGAGGAAATTTCTACTACCTCTCTTATCCCAGGTCCACTCTCATCAAAAGGTGAGACTCCACTACCTCCGTGAAAGACTTCAACAATCCCAGCAAGGAAAGAAACGTGTTCTAGTTCTAAAGACCCCCGGACCACCTTTTTCAAAAGGCTCACAACATGGGAGCTACCTTTAGTGACTAGCCAAAAGCCTATGTGAATGTAACCCCACCGTGCTCTCCTCCGAAATTATTCTAGCTTGGAGACTACCTTACAGACTTAGAAGTTACATAATGTCCTGTAGATTAAGAAATTAGATTTGAAGGACACTAGGATAAGACATTGGCTGTGGAACACGATTGACCACCGTCGCTCCACCATTTCCTCTCTCATCTCTCTATGCACGCTGGATACGTGTAGCCAATTTGTGAGACCAGTTTCATTATGACACTTACAAAGGCCTCTAGGCCGAAACATGTTTGTCATGTTTTTCTTAAATTTATCTCCTTCCATCCAGCGGCTCCCGTTTCTTTTCTAAGCAAGATCATACCCCTTCCACTAACGAGATGACACCTGAAGTACATGTAATCTGGCTTCGATCATAGGATGTACCTTATTCAACTTTGTAATGTCGCGGTTGAGTACTTGGATCAGTGGATTTCTAGTGTGTACATGATCATAGGTTGGAGATCATTAAATTCCTAGGGATTATTTAATTTTGGTTAGGCCAAGACACGAAAGGAGAGCGAATTCCAAAGAACTAAGTGTCAAAAGTAGGGAATAGCCAGATTTTTCCATGTTGGCATGCAAGACCATAAGAGTTGTATTTTTGTGGAGGGGATGTAAGTAAACTGGCTTCTTTAGAATGATAAGCAAAGATGATGGCATTGTTGCATAGCTAGCAAGTGTCTTGAATTTTTTTATACAATGCATACTTCTAGAAGTTCATGGGAGAGTGTATCCGTAACAAATTTACTTCCAAAAATGAATAGAAGAGTAAGGGGTTAGACCTATGAAATCTTGAATTCAAAGGGGATGAGTCGTAAGACTTTTCAATTCCAATGAAACGGAGTCATGTGTTGGTTTTTGGTGGTAAAGGACTAATGCAAAAAAATGTCCTTGTAAATCGTGGTTTTGATGGAGCGACCCTAGATATTTCTTGATTGGTCTTGGTGGATGATATGACATACTGGGAGGCCTGAAAGATTAACAAACAACTTGGCTAGAATCTTGTTGTATGTATTTTGTAACAAGATTTTTCTTGGGTGTCCCCTTGTGAAAGGTGATTTTTTTGATGAACTTAGTAAAGTTCATGTCGAAAGTGGGATGAAGTTCACCCATGAAGGGGATGTTCACAAGTTGCATGATTTGAGAATGGATGACAGAGGAGGATGTGGGTATTAGGCTAGGATGGTCAATTTTCCTTCGTAAATATAAAATTAGAAATTTTTAGTTGATTCACGGATGCCAATTTGATTAGTTTGGATGATTCTTTGATAGATGAGGGCCCCATGTGGACATTTGCTTTAAGGTCTCACAAATGCGGTTTGACCACAAGAATGAAAGAATTCAGCTTTATTTAGAGCTTGAAGGCGGGCCTTCAAGCAGTTCAAGTGTCAAGAAGTTCTATTCATATAAAAGTCTACAGTTGAGGTGAGCTTGAAGTGTCAGGAGTGCCCTATGGCTTTGGTGAGTGGGTTTGAATTTCCACATGTGAGTGGTCTTCTACATTTTATTCTGTTTTTTGAGAAACAATAACTTCTTTGTGCTATTCTCCATCACAAAAAAAATGCCACACCTTTGCGTCTCACGTTGGCTTTCGATTTTCACCTTTCACATGGTCGCAGCTGGCAATGGGTGAGTGGGAACACGACCCAACCCCACCCATTGGATGTCGTCATTATTCAGGGATCCCGACAATTTCTCGCACCAGAAGTAGGTGAAAGAGTCCCTACTCACCCACTTCCCAGTCACACTTGTCCATCGATGTCCGGTGTGTTATCATTGGATGAACAATAAAGTTTTGGATTTGAAATGTTACGATATTTTCTCAACATCCCTTGTTGATCAGAGAAGATTTACAACACTGCTTCATTGTTTCTAATAGAGGTGGTTCATAAAAATACTTTAATTTTGCCGTAAGAAAATGTAAAGTTTCTTTTCATCGGCCGCAATCGATAGTTCACTCCCAGTTGCTCGTTCTGAATTTTCAAGATGCAAACGTCGGGTCAAAATGTATTGTCTTCTTGTCTTATGCCAGTACAAGCTTTAGTACTCGTCTTTTTGTGAAATCCCTGGCAGTGATAAGAATTGAGTGACAAAACTACCGTCTGCCATCCCCAAGCACTTTGCTCACCCAAATCCATCCACAAAGAAGTGGAGTGAAAGCCTATAGTTGAGGTTCGGTGTCATTGGAATCCATCGGCAACGACGGATTCCAACCAAAAACAAACATTTCACTCACCTTCACCCACTAAATTGTTGGCTTTCGGTGTTACACCATCGATTGATTTTTTTCCAAAATCATTTTGCCACATGTCCTACACAATATGCTTCTAGCATTCACTACAACCTACAAACGCGAGCGCTGGGTCACCAGCCATTTCTCTTCCGACCGTGCCACTTTCCCATCCCCCCCTCCACTTCTACCCTCCTAGTCGTCTTCCTGCACAGAAGACTTCAGCCCCTGCCAAGATGATTGGGGCCAGTGGACCCGGCTAAATGTGGGGAGGGGGTCCTCCTTGAAGAAATTATGTAGTAGCTACTTGCTTTTGGCATCTTCCTTTGCATATATGCGGCACTACGGTACCTAAAACGCGCGTACCTTGAGTGATTTTGGCATCTTCCTTTGCATATATGCGGCACTACGGTACCTAAAACGCCCGTCCACTTCAAGGGAGTGATTTTGTCAATGAGCTACTCTCCCGAGATGCTAGTGCCATGAGTGTTTATGACACCCTCGATCTCGATCCATGGCGTTTTGATAAACTAGTGGGGGTGTTGGAGGCAGCTGGCTTGATGTGCACCTGTGGTTTAAGCATTTAGGATTCTATCGTAATTTTTCTATGCACATGCTTGGTGGAAAGGGGCAACGATGGCTGACAGAGCTGTTTCAAAATTCCGAGACTATGGGGAGGAACTTTAGCCACGTCATGTGTTGAGTTTTGGAGATTATGCTAATAGTGGTTTGCTTGTCTTTAGGCGATGGGATCCCTTAAAATATTACGAAGAACACAATGTTCATGCCTTGGTTCAAGAATTTTGTGGGAGCACTTGATGGCACCCACATCCTCGCTTGGGTCTTAATCAAGATGCAAGGGTCGTATTGGAACAGAAAGGGTAAAAAACCAAAAACGTCTTCATTGTTGTGAACTTCAACGAGACAATTGCATCGGTGCACGCTGGCTCGGAGGGGAGTGCATGGGATGCTCCTGTGTATTGGCATGATTAAGTAGAGGGATTCGTTGTGCGATAAGGGAAATAGCTACTTACAAACACATGCTATCCACTGTCAATGGATCCATTGACATCTTATCGTGGTGTGCGTGACCATGTAGGTGAAGATCTGATGCATGACAAGGTGGAAATTCCAAAAGCCCACAAGAGCTATTCAACATGAGTCACTTCTCCTTTCGTATGACGATGGAGCGAGTCATTGGTCTGCTGAAGCAAGAACTTAAGATTCCCACAGACATGGAGGGTTATTCCCTTGGTGTCCAAGCTTACATTGTCATTGCTTGTTGTGTCTTACATAACATATTCGTTCTTATAGGGGAGGACAAAGGGGGTTACATGGATAACTACAGGCTAAACATGGATGTTGTGCACGAAGGTCTACCAGATGCAAACAACCTTGGCGATGATGGTGATGCCCCAGTTGATGCAAGAGCTTTACGTGATGGCTTGGCTAGGAAGATGTTTGTGGCTTACATCATTCACAATGCAGCCCGTGGGATGTGGAGGTACTTCATGTGTTTTCACTAGACTGAATCAACAATTCATACATGCCTATTGCCATTTCTTATATTTGCATATGTATACACCTAGAACACGAACAACTTTGAACATGGCATGTCATACGTAAACGATGTGTAGTGGTCAGCTATGAATGACCTTGTTCATGCATATGCAAGACATGAATCATAACCCATTATTCAATGTTAACATCAGTAAGCCATCTACGCTCCACAGCATATCCTCGATCATATGCACAATGGCATTCTACATTTTGGTGTGTAGCATGACAAGCTACACACAAGGTCCATTCTCTGACATTCAATGATACAAAACGTAACATGAAGCCGCTAACAAATGGGAAGAACCAGTCTTGACCATGCAGATGGAGATCCATGCGTGCGTGGAAATTGCATAATGCACCAGGTGGAGAAAGGGTACAAGGCAAACAAAGGAGTCAGTTTCACTATGAGCAATTGTGCAAAGGTGCAGATTTACACATATGCACTAGAGGGGGGTGTTCCATGGGAAGGAAACCCGGGAGGGGGGTGCTGATTTGGAAGGCAAAAAAGAGATCTAGTTTGAGTAAGAGCACTTGTGCATACGTACAGATGTGCACATTTGCACTGAGGGGGAGGGAAGGGTAATCCGGGAGAGAGGGGGGGGGTTGTGCAAGGCAAAATGAAGAGGCAACCTGTGTAGGAGCCCTTATGCATACATAGACTTGCACGGATTTGTGCATATTTGCATAGATTTGGTCATATTTGCACATATTTGCATAGGAGGGGGGACAAAAAATTGCACAAATTTGCACATTTGCACAGATTTGCACATTTGCATAAGAGGGAGGGGCACATATTTGCACACATTTGCATATTTGGACAGATTTGCACATTATCACAAGAGGTGGGGCAAGATTTGCATAGATTTGCTCCTTTACACGGGGGGCATAGATTTGGAGATTTGCACAAAAATCGGGGCAAAGATTTTCATAGATTTGCACAGATTTGCACATTTGCACAGATTTGTACAAATTTGCACATTAGCATAAGGGGGGACATTTTTGCACTGATTTGCAGATTTACACATATTTGCTCACATTTGCATATTTGGACAGATTTGCAGATTTGCACAAGAGGGGGGGCAAAGATTTGCATTGATTTGTACACTTTTGCATGTTTGCACAGGAGGGGGGCACAGATTTGCATATTTGCACAAGAAGGGGGGCAAAGAATTGCACAGATTTGAACACATTTGCACAGATTTGCATAGATTTTCACAGATTTCCACATTTGCATAGATTTGCACACATTTACACAGAGGGGGGGGACATATTTACATAGGAGGGGGAGCATAGACTTATACAAAATTGCATAGATTTGTTGATTGCATAGATTTGCACAGATTTGCAGATTTGCATGTATTTGCACATTTCCATAGGAAGGGGGGAACAAGCTTGCAGAGATTTGCACAGATTTTCAAATTTACAGAATTGCATAGATTTGCACAAATTTGCATAGTTTTGCAAAAGTTTATACAGATTTGCACAGGTTGGCACAAATTTACAGAGACGTGCACAAATTTACACAAATTTACACAAGAGGCGAGGACTTGCACACATTTGCACAAATTTGTAAACCATGCAACTGACCTTGGGTGCTAGTCCACCCGCCTTTTCTATGTGTTGATGCCGGCACAACAGAACCATTCCACGCTATGCGGTTCTTTACTTATTAGCTACATTATGCAAGCTTATTTCTTGGTGTGATGTTCAGGCCTACGATGATATCATGTGCCTTGGCTAGCCACTTAGTACTGTCAAGACCCTGAACTCGTTCCAGACTATCGGCTACGCTGTGGCCTGCGCTTAATCCTGGGCATCCACAGTCAAGTGCGACACTGGTCCCCTCATCCAAAACTTGCCAGACTCGTGGATTGTGACCATCTCCATTGTCGGCAACCCCCACGCCAACACCCGCTACCTTTGCACTAGAACGTGGAGGGACGGCACCACCCGCCCCTGCTCCAACCCCAACTTGCCGAGAAACACTAGCTTCTACTCCTGCCCCAACTTTACCAGCCCCTACCCTAGCCCCACTTACCCCTTCTACAACCCCAGGCTCCCCTACCCTAGCCCAAGCCGCACTTGCCCTAGCGACAACTGCCCTTGTTGTAGCCCCAGTCGCCTCTGCCACTACCCAATCCGCCCCTAGCCCGGCCCCACCTGGCATTTCCCTAACCTGAGGCGCTCCTACAATAGCAACAACCGCCTCTACTCTAACTCCACCTTCCCTTGTCCCAACCCCACCCGCCCCTACACCAATCCTTGCCGCCCTTGCACCAGCCAGCCCTTGACCAACACTAGTAGCTCCCATTACAGGCTCTACAACCTACTCAGAAGCACCAGTTGCCCCTACAACAACTACAGCCACACCGGCAACCCCTCAACCCTCACGGGGTGTAGGCAGCAAGCCGGCACCAATTGCAACTACACTTACACATTGAAAGCCAGTTTGGAGGATGTTCGGGTGCTCCAGAGCCATGAGCTTCGCAAGATATCCCGATTCGTAGGCGTCGTGGTACCTGCCCCTCCACGATTCTTCCCACATGCCGTCACTCTCGTCCACCTCGTCCAAGTCCTCGTTCAAGTCTACTATCTTCACGGTGCCAACTTCAAGCTCAAGTAGTATATCTAGGGGAATGCTCTTGACGTCACACGGAGCCCCATGGACAAGCTGCTTAAAAGCATTGTTGTCCTTGGGGGGCGGGTTGTCCCATAGAACACTCCTCTCCCGCACCCTTGAAACACCACAAGAATTGCTCCCGGAGGTCATAATGTGCGGCCATACACGGTAACATTCTTCAAACCACTATGACTTCATGTCCTTCCTCCCACCCGTCCCACGGCTGTCCCCATTACAAAACGTTTTCCAGCATGCGGGGTCAAGCACCGAGGCCCTATCCTTCCACCCTACACCACTTAAGTTCCTCGTCTTCCACACCTTACAGAACCAGCCCTTTAGGTTGTGCACTCGGTTGCGCACCTGTTGTGGAGTGTAGACAAGCTCCGGCACTTGCGTAGTAGCTCGTGTAGACTTCAACCTCTCGTTGAAGGTTAGCGCAAGGTTGCCCCAAAACTCAACCTTCGAACCTGCTACTTTACGCATTGACAATGGCAACTCCGCAAGGACGTCAAAGAGGACTTCGATGTCCAGCTGCAAGGTCCAGGCGTGCTCGACCGCATTGTTTCTCTTGTCAACTTCCTCAACTTGCTTCTCTTGCAGCGCCGAGGGTCATGCACCCTCTTTGTTTGGAGCATGTAACGACCTCCTTGCCTTTGAAACTGTGCACTGGGGTTGGTGGACACGATGTTTCCCCTTTAGCTGCGACTGTGGAGAGGTTGAGAGCCCCACTACCACTCGTCGTCGCTAGGCTGCCTTGGGAAGTGACCCGTGTTGCGAATTGGACTGAGGAAGGGCGACAGGGGCAACCCGTGGGAAGGTGAAGGGCTTTTGCCCTCCAGAGGCAGACGCATCAGCGGAGGCCATGGTGTGGCGCTAGGGTTAGGGTTACTGAGGATGAGGGAGGCGGTCGTTGGGAGCGGGGCCGAGCGACAATGCTTCCAACGATGTGTTGAACAATTGTTGAGGCGTCTAGGAGAATCGTGAACGACGGCCATCCGTGGGGCAGGGGGGGGGGGGTGGCTAGCCTTCTCACGCCCCATGGGGTCGCGGATGGCATGTCGATGTGTAGCTTGAGCGTGCTAGGTATGCTCATCCTTCCCAAGCAGCCTCACACATCCTCATCCGGTTGGCCTGAGAAAATCCGGGGTGTGGCACATCGGCAACTGAAGGGCGTTGGGCATGAGGATTATGACATCGAAGCACTGTCAGGATAGGACTGATTAAAGAAAAACCTCCAAAATGCGCGTTTAATCGAACAAACATCGACGTTCCAAGGATGCATCCGAACGATCCAGCTGCGGTAGAGCCAACGACCGGGCCGTTGGTGGGATTGCATCGTGTTCCGACTCACCCATGGCCAGCCGTGGCCCATATCTCCTGCCTCTGTGGCAATCAGTAGCGGCCACCTCATTGTCCCAGCATACAGTTTCTCGTTATCATTGTGCAATCCTTAACGATTGGCTCCTCTTTTACGCCCGCCAACCACATCTCTCCACAAAAGATCTGTCTTTATGAGGCCGCTCGAGCCATCATTGCCCAGTTGTCGAAATCGTTTACTGTTTCAACGGATTTTAAAGATCGCATCGTTTACACAACCGGCAGCGACATCGTAGTCAGCACCGCAGGATTGACACGTGGAAGGTAAACAGCTGCTACCGCTGACGGGTGCAGTCGACGCAGCCGCAGCAGCGCAGCACTTGAGCATGCGGCCTTACGCAGGCGCAAGGGCCGCAATAAATTGAGTTGAGCGTTCACACTGCCGTTCTCAGAAAGGTGTCAACACCTTGACCAGGTGAATCCGTTCCTGCCTAATACTCGGTACGTCCGTCACCAGACTCGAGCTTCTTCTACTCCATGGCGGTCACCATGGACTCGCACAGGCCGTCGTCTTTGTTAGATGAGGTGGAGCTGCTTGTTTTGGAGAGTCGGCTGCAACTTCTGCAAAGCCAGCGGCAGCTCTGCGCAGTGCGCTGTCAGCGCTTCACCAGCCAGCTCGAGGCCGCCCTCCGCCGCAGCAGCCGTACCTCAGCGTCAGCAGCCGTTGACGAAGTTGAGCAGGATGAGGCGCAGGATGAGTGGGGCTCCGTGCTGCGCGGCATTCCTCGCCGTCCATCTCGCGCTAGCATGTCCGACACTGCGCCCTCCTCCCCCTCCTCCCACAGGCACAAGCGCCGAGTGCACCGCACACGCAGGGCCTCCACCGGCAGCCGCCCCGTCGACCTCTACTACTCCACCTGAGCCACTGTGGCAGTGTGGGTGGCTGCGGCTCTTCCACCGCGCACGTGTGTGTGTGCCATTGTGAGAGTTGCGCCGCCTCATCCCTTCCGCACATCCCCCTCCGGAGCCTTCAGAGCTCCAACGGCCCTGCCAAACGAACACCGCGCCAGTATGACGTCCTCCCGAACGACCAATGACGCGCTTGCCGCTTCCTCCCATACGACGGCAAACGGAACGCAGCGCGTTCAGCAGCGAGTGACAGCGCACTTGCGCAACCCTCTGGCGACAGAAACCCATCGCATGGCACAGCATCGGAGCTGCCGCCGTGCCCCGTGCCTTGTTTGTGCACAGCGACAATGCAGACACAACACCATAAGGAGAAGCGAAGGCAGCTACCCAAAGTGGCCTGCTTGGCGAACTACGTTGAAGATATTCTCTTGACAGTGAAACAGAGATCTACTTTTGCGTCGGAAGACAAAGCCGTCATAGACAGCTACCCAAAGTAGCCTGCTTGGCGAACTACGGTACTATTGGAGATGCAAGTAGGAAGAGTTGGACCCATGGCATTCAAAGCTATGTCCCACAAGTCTCTGAAGAGGGTCTGAAAGATCTTTCAATCACGTTTGTAATCTCAATTCCCTCCCTCCACTCGAATCTCTTTGCCCTACCTTCCTCTTCTCTCTCCTCCTCCAATTCTTCACCTTTCACCTTCCCTTCTTCAACTCTGTCAGAGTTTCTCTCTCTTTCCCTTTCTTTGTCCTTCTCCCTGTCATGGTATGTCACCATTGCTGTCCCTCCCACCTCCCACCCCCCCCATCTCTCTCTCCCTCCCTCCCTCCCTTAATCCCTCCCTCCCTCCCTC
>SZWC01004110.1:129080-149935 GCA_023375785.1 Penium margaritaceum
CTCTCTCTCTCTCTCTCTCTCTCTCTCTCCCTAGGTGTATGTTTCTCTCTCTCCCTCTCTCTCCCTATCCCTCTCCCTCTTCCTTTGCGCTCTTAGGTGGACTTTTTGACTTCGGTCCTACCACCTATCCTTGTGGTCGTATGAAAAATAAAGGAAGCTAGTATGACTGTGTGGCAGTCTTAGGGGCCTCCATTGTTGGCACTTGGTCGTTTTCGTCTTCGCTGGTTGTGCTCGGACCAAACGACACGAAACTATCATCGGCAAACGTGATGCACTTGCAGAAAACTCTCATCAAGCACATCAATCATGTCACTCTTTTGGCGCAACATAGAAACTGAACAAAAAGGAGATACATTTTCATTTAGGTAGAGGACATGACGCCCAAGGCAACCAAGGAAGTCATGAGGGAAAGGCTCCATGATATCAACATGCACAAGGGACATGAGATGACCAGAGGTAGAGAGGGCGAGCGATGCATCTCTCCTTGGGCACAGCCACAGGCCGTAACTGTGCCAGAGGCGGTGGACATAGCAGCGAGGGGACAAAAGATGCAGTACCAAGGCCATTAGCACGACGGAGGCACAACATGTGGTCAACAGTAGTGGTTCGAATGTGACTCGGGCAAAGATGCAGGAGACGGGTGTACGGAAAAGACAAGGACGTTGCAATGTGAACAATAGCAAAAGCAGAGATGAGGGTAGAGACAGGAAAACCAAAACAAACGTTCGCAACAAGGGCGTGAAGCACCACAGAGTTTTAGGATGATAATGAGATAGTAGCGAAAACGCGCCTCGATTAAAGTCCATGCCCTGATCATCTACGGTGATCATGGAGTGTAGGCTAACCTCAAGATCAGGCACATACCGTATCACCCTGTACATTTGACTCTTTTTTTTTAATGCATTTTTGTGACTGCTTGATTCAACCAACATTTTTAGCCTTTGAATTCGGGCCTCTTTCATTAAAATCTAAGTAGTCGCTTTGGTGCTACATTTTAGTTTGATGGCGTGTTCAGGACCTTGGACTGTCCATGTAGCTTCAGGAGTCCAAAATCTGAACTTCGGATATTCGAAGCGACGATGCAACGCTTCTCACCTCGTCCACAGCCTCCTCATAGCCAAGCACTGGGCGTGCTTGGCCGTCAAGAGGAGGGGACTACGAGCATGAGACGGTGAACCAATGCTCACAGTCTGCCACATTTAGCGCGTAGCTCATGGGGACTATGCACGAAATGTCAAATTGCTGCATTCTCTAAGGTGCCACTCCCACTTCCGTTGCATGTTGCCACTCATCACCTGGCACTCCCCATTTTGTCACTCACCGTTCATTTGCAACATGACCACTCAGGCTTGCCTCTATGAATTCAACATGAAGCGCCTCACATCAGATGAGGTGGCCTAGTCATGTTACCAAGCCTCTGCAGTGCATGTGCTCAAGCATCCCAAGCCAGCAAAGCTGCCACCCAAATGACCCGTCAGCCGGCCACCAAAAAACAGCCTGCCTTGCCATTTGTCGCCCCACAAATGGCGGATCGATCCACCTTATTGCAAACTACACGTGCACGGCTTCGTGCATGCAATGATTCACCAACTTCCCAAACGGAGTCTCCCACTGCCTTCGCATTTCAATAGGAAGCCCACGACAACAAGCGTAAGCCTAGTCCTTCTCTCAATTGGCTTGATGATGGACACATGCCGGACACTCACGGTGCAATGCACGCAGTAAAAAATCCCTACCAGCCCCTCAAGATTTTCAAAAGATATACCGACAGCCACGCAACACCTGTATTTAGGACCACCTCACAAAATCAACAATTGCCAGATGGTATGAGCCCAAATCTTACAATATCCTATCATGTTTTCAAGAGTTCCTAACCCATGTTGTTGAAATCAAGGTGGAGGACGCCACATCAACTCGTTCATACGGAACACGGAGAAAGTGAGTTTTTTTCCTGGCATCCAAAGATGGAGAACCTCTCCCATGAGCACATGGCAGAGCTGAGGCCGTAGAGTGTTATTTTGAACTCCACCAACCTCAGAGGTCTTTTCACCGACCTCACTAAGGAGCGCCATCCGCAAGGACTCCCCAAACATGGTGGGGAAATAACATTTTCACGGTCTCGGACCAAATACTTTGTCCACAATAAGCTCAATTGGACTTTTCGGTGTGGCACCACGATGGCTCAAAAGCTTCCACAAGACCGGGTTGAGCAAGACAAATATATGCACAAGAGAGTTGCGACCCTCATGCAAATGCAAGACTTGAGTCCAACATTTGTTGCCAATGCTGACCACACTAGATTGATCATTGTTCCCACATGTGAGATACATTTTTTTAATCTTTTAAAGAATTTTCTATATGAGTCTAGCTAGATTAGCCCCATGTGGTTACATGTGAAAGGACGTTCTAGCCATTTGGCTCCAAAGAGGTAGAAATGACTACCATGGATGATAAATGGCAAGTGACCGCTGTTGTTGCATCATCTCTGGATCTCGACCTAGCCATGGATATTAAACGACAATTGATTTACACTGGCAAGACAACACGATGCCATCCTGATAATGCCGACACACACATAGAAAAACAAGAGTGTAATTTCCATCTCACACATGAAGACTTACTGGGCCAATGGGAGAACGACATGTGATTGGATCACGCATGTTTTACACTCATGGTACAAGAAACAATGCAAAACAAAGGGTGTCAAAGTGGGCATGCTGAAACTTTTTCTTGTGCTAGATGCATGGCGACCACAACCGATGGCCAACTTTAAAGACTTCTTTAAAACCCACCACAAAAATTTGAAGTTGCATTACATTCCAGCTAGATCCACGTCTAAGGCACAACCGGCTGATGTTGGCTTGTAGAGCCCATTCAAAGAAAGCATTCAAACTGCTTTTCATGAGTGGCATGCTAAGGGAATCCTCGAGGACCTAAGCAAGGATGGGCCAGGCAAGGAAGACTTTGGCCTTGAGAAGATGAAAAACCGAGAGATGTCATGGATTTTGTGTTTGTGGGTGGCACTCAAGTAACATAGATTGCATGTTGAGAAGTCATGGTCAAGATGCAACTTCGACATTGTGTTAGACCTGGCCTTTTGTGAGGAAGCTTTCGACGAAGCCATGGAGCCAAACGGTTACCTATTTCATGAAACAGTGCAGCCAAAGGGGCGTGGACAATGCTGGCGTCCTGCCCTTCCTGCCCACAACCTTTGTCCCATCCTTTGCCATGGCCACCACTACCACGACCAGCACCCTGAGTGGAGTGTGCTATGGCCTTAGAAGTGATAGACATGGCAGAGGCAGCGAAGGACACGGAGGTAGATGAGGACGAAGACGTGGTCAGTCCCACCATAGCAGTACTGTATATGCATTTCTTCTAAAGATTGTTGCACCAATCTGTGACATGACCCGCTGTGAAGTCATAGAGGGAGCCGATGCCAAGGAGTGAGATGGGTGGAACATGCTCAGAAGCAAGGCATTTAAGCTCAGTCCAAGGAACATGCAGGTAACGATCAGACACCTTTGGGATCAGAATAGTAACAAGGGAGAGACCATTAGAAAGCTGGCGAGGCGCGGCTTTGTCAAGGTCACGTATGAGACGCAGGTTGTGGGCCTAACATGCATTACCAGATTCTTTCCATCTTATGGACAACTTGTTAAACTCAACAATGAAAGCACTCTGGAATACATGACTTGTTATGATTTTGTAGCGGTAAATGAGAAAGTAGGCTCCAACGGGACGAGCATGTCCGCACCGTGATGTGCCATCATTATACATGCTAATGTCATTAAGAAGATGATCCGGTCTGGCAATGATCAAGGCACATACAACGCATGCAACCTTAGAGGGAGAGGGGATGAATGGAGGTGTGGCAGAGGGATCACTAAGGTCGAAGTACTTCAACTGGAGCTGACCTTGCATCCAAGAACTGAAGCATGCCTCCCATGAAGGATTGGTTAATTTGGGCGTGAAATGAGGTGGCGAGGTCTTAAAGTCATTGTGTCACTATCGCTATATGATTTGTGTCTATGCATGAATACAAGAGGCCTCGTCATGACGAGGTTCTTCAGGGTTGCTCGCAACCCCCCCCCCCCCCCCCCCCCCCCCATGAGCAATAGACCTATAGTCAAAAGCAGCCCCCAGAGCACTCCCACCAGCCACAGCACCTCTAGAGCCCCTAGAACCTCCAACACTTGCAGCACCCACAATAGCAGCAAAGGAGGGCATGGGGCAAGGATGTTCCATGAATATGTCTGCTATAATGGTAGTAATCTCAGTCTTGGCATCGACGTCACACTGAAATTTTCTTGGAGGCAACGATGATCAGCTTGTGCCGCATGCAAGGCCTCAATAATGCTTGTGACCTTAATCATGATGGGGACTGGCTGTGTGGAGGGGAGTGCACAAGGAAGAGATGCCAATAGTGAAGAGCGCAAAGTGCAAGATGAATTTATAACCACTCTAATGCCGTAGGAGAAGAGAGAAGAGAGGAGGTACAACTGTTGTTACAGATGGAGAAAGCATGAATATTCAAGATGCGATGGCCACCAGGAGACCGGCTAAACTCCCGATCGCCCCCATTCTCAGAAAATGGCTATGTCACCCCCATTCAAAAAACTTATGTCTAGATTGCTCCCATTTTTTCTTCGTTTTCCAACTCGCCCCCATTTAAAAAGAATGGCTGTGTTATCCCCATTTTTTAAACAAATTATCGAGGCTTTGTGTAACGGATTCGACGGAATCCTTGACCGACTAGGCCAAAACCGCGGTGCTTGAGGGTCTCCAACCCTCAAGCCATCCCGTCTCACCGCCCACAGTCCCAGGTGACCCCGCTCGAGCCACATGGCTCCTTCGACCGGTCGGCGTGGCACTGCCACGCTACACCCCCCCCCCCCCCCCCGCTAGGAGTGAGAGCCGCCTCGGCATCTCCGGTAATCCCAACGTGGGATTCGAGCCCTGGAGCTCTGATACCAATGTAACGAATTCAACGGAATCCTTCACCGACTAGGCCAAAACCGCGGTGCTTGAGGGTCTCCAACCCTCAAGCCATCCCGTCTCACCGCCCACAGTCCCAGGTGACCCCGCTCGAGCCACGTGGCTCCTTCGACCGGTCGGCGTGGCACTGCCACGCTACACTTTGGGTTTATGGGTTTCAACGTCGGTGGAGCCTCGTCTACACGTCATCACCCGAAGACTACGCTATCACTCAAAGAACGTAACGGGACCCTACAAATGCAGGTCGACATGACAGTGATATTAATTTTTGTGCTTTACGTTTGCATGTCGGGTTTGTTGCTGCAAACGCTCTATTTTTGGTTCATCGTTTGTAGACAATATGATGCGGCATTGGTGATATCCTCCACCACAGCGGAGTGGTCCACATCGGCAGTCCACGCCGAAAGTGGACGACGGCCCAATGGGACGACGTAGCCCCACTGGGGGGATATGGGACCTTCCTTCACCGGACTAAGTCATGTTGCTAGCGCTGCATGTCATACCAACGGCCATTTAGGCGTATGAAGCGTTTAGCCCATTCTGACGTGGACATGGGCAGGTACAATCGGCTTGGCCGATATCAAAGCCGCAAGTTTGAAACCATAGGGAAAGTTGTTGGACCAGGTTTGCATGTCAAACTCTGGCATTCATAAAAGAAGAGTTCGACTTTCAAACCTTTTGTTTTTAATGGTTTGCACTATGAATAGGTACTGTCATGTGTACTTAAAGTGATTCCCTATCAGTCCACTTCATTAAGTATCCACCTAACCTCAAACTTTGACTACAGGTTGGATCGACATGGACACCGACAGATGACCAAACAGCCCAGCACATCATGGATGGGGTTCTCACGTTGCGGACCCTGTGGCGGCTCATCAGGCATGGGTCGCATTGAAGGAGGATTGGGACCGGTATGTACCATGCAATAGGGAGTTGGGTCACAAACAACCTTCACGGGCCTTGGCTCCTGTGACTCTTGAACAGATGGCATGGAACTTGGGAATGCCCATGCCGAGTAGTAGACCCCCCAAGTTTTCCGAGCCATGGGAGCCGTTGGTATGGTCTGAGCCACCAAGTCCATAGTGGCCTGTGCACATGTTACAATTGATATATTTTAGGAAATTCATGACCACTTTGCCCCCTCTTTTGAGGGCCATGGACGGATGTCTTCTCAAAGTTTTTTCTACGATGACCTCCATTCATCGTCAGATTGAAGCATGACTTCGTCTTTTCCTCTATACATTGCCCTTTCATTGGGGCTTATAGCGATATCATTTCACATAAACATGTCTGGAGTACCCAGATTCCAGTTCAATAGGGAATGAATTCTACGTAATCATTCTTGCTTTCTCCAATGTTTGTGGTTTGAAACAGGGGGTTTTCTTGGACGGTATGCTTCGGACGTAACTTACGCCTGAGTGTGATGTTTCATGTGTAACTTAAGTCTTTCCGACCTTAATATTGTCACTCCACCTTTGTGTATGTAGTGTCAAAGTGTGTAAACAGTGTACAAGGCACACTTTTGTTGCATCATGATGTTATGTCTATAATTGATCTCATTTGGACATAATTTTCTAACAATACTCTTGACCATGAATAGTCTTAGACTGCAACCAATGTATAAGGCTCAATTGTTGCATATACAACACCATGCACACCTCAATGTAGACTACCAACCAGCTGTGTTTTGTAACATGTCCAGAATGAGAATACATTGAATAGTTAGTTTAAGTCTGGAGTACTTGCTAACATATTCCATTCAGTTACATGCATTTAGGGAACACACTGTCATTCTAACTTCCATGTACAATGCAAATGTCTACCATTTCATAGTGCAGTGCAAATGAACACAGATTGCAAGGCATGTGGAAAACAATTGAGATCAAGACAGAAGTTGTAATGATTCATTTCTAAATGTAATACAATGGAGAGGGATCACACGATGCAATCCACTCTTGCACATATACTGGCAACTTATGCACCCAACAGATCACATCACAAGCTGCACACGGGCAGGCATCTCCACACTCCACGGCATCATAAAATCCTTCCTCTGGCTGGCCATTTGCTGTCTGACCTTCACATGCCCCCACATTCAAGCACTGCAACCTCAATTGCCCCCTAACAGAAACTACCCTCCTCGACCTTCGTGATCCTGTGTTTGAGGAAGTTTGTACAGGCACCACTAGGATACCCTTGTGTACCTGAAAGCATAGAAACACACACAATTAGCCATGATGTAGGTAAAATGTGGAAGAGCAATTCAAAATCCAGGAATGTGCACCACACAATGCGTTAACTCAGAATCACAATGCAAGGGAAAGGAAGTAATTACCTTCATAGAGCTCTGGTGTCAGGAAAAAGGTCAAGGTCCGGCTGTCCCATCTCGGGCACGATTTCACGGACCATGGCATATTAACGCCTAAAAGCTGCCTCCTCTGTCTCATGCCTTGCCCTCCTAGTATCTCGTCTGGGTCATACTCCTTTTCTGAGGTCTCGGAGTCAACCTACTTGCTTGTGCGGTCATCCACAGGAGCAGGCCTGGCGACCAAGACCTCATTGTTCTCCTCCTCTCCTACACTTTCCTCCTCATACTCTTCATCCTCCTCCTCATTTCTCTAGCCCTCACCACCCGCGGTCTGCTCCTGAGTTAGGTCGCCGTCCACATGGTCCACCTCAATTGTGCCTCCTCCTGTTGTTGCAGTAGTGTCTGCACTAACTACTACAGGCACGTCAGCTACAACAATGATATCTCCTTCTTTATCTTCTATTGTAGTGGTTGTAGCAACCTGCTGTACGTGCAGCTCAATCGCGCATCCTACAACCATTTGCGATGATGTTGGAACGGGTGAGTTCGTATAGAAACGTTTCGGGTGGCCATGCCGGCCACACCGACCACAAATGTGGTTGGCACATAGTAGGTTGCCTCACCGCTTGTATTTTTCTTGCGGACAACCCGCTGCACGTTCGTAGGCGTGTGCCAAGCGCCTGAAGATCTCAAAAATCTTCTTGCTGTACGAGACACGAATCTTCTCCTTGATGTGGTAGGCACAGTACTTGTGGTTTGTACAAGGTAGCAACTTCTACATGGCCGCCAGGAGACCCGCATCCCGATTGCTAATTATTCTGGAGCCGCCCCCCTGCAGGGTCCAGTAGGCGTTGGCAAGCTAGAGAAAGTACCAGCCCCAATTTTCTTTATCCTCCTTTCTGATGATGGCGTACGCCATGGGCACACTGTTGTTGCTGGCGTCAAAGAATTGGACGATGAGTAGCACCTGCTTGTAGTCATTCTTCAGGAACGTACCGTCCAGCGTCATGATGCAGCGCACGTGCGGCCACGCCTTGCGGCAGGTCCCATTCACCACAAAACATCGGCATAACTTTTTGTTCTGTTTCTCGGCGACCGCAATCGTGTTAGGGTCCACCCTCATGAGCTGCAAATGCGCAAGCGTGGAGGTACAAGATGAAACTATGCGACCAAAAAATGGCAAAGGATCCGATATGGATTTATAATTCATGGTGGCTCACCTCAGTGTACTACGAGGGGAAGAGGGTCTACGACATTGACTTTTCCCCCATGAATTCCTCCTACGCCTTATCATGTACCCTCGAGATAAGCTTGTAGCCAACTTTTTTGTGGGTTACTGCTTCGATGACAGCGCGGAGAGCTTTCGCATCCGTGGTAGGGTCTCGGGCCACCGTGTCTCTGATGCGTCTTAGGACCCACTTCGTCGTGCACGCCGGGTTTCCTTTCGTTTGGTCGAGGGTGCACTTGTGACTGTCCACGTAGGATGACATTACACAGCTATGGGACTTGCTGGACATATGGGCATGCGAATGACCCACTCACACCCCTTGCTTTTCCGGTTGTGGCAACACACCACTATCCAGCCGGGCTTTGACCTCTCCCAATTTGACGGGAAGCACTGTTGGACCTCACGATCTTCAATGGTACAGCGGCATTCTTCCATGGTTTGGAACTCCATGCCCCCCAAGAACTGCGTCCTGTCTCCGTCGTCATCCTTGTCTGAGGGGCCTGCACGCCAGCGCCAAAAAACATTGAGCCCAAGTGTACAGAGAAGCTGGGAGAGTTTGGCACACTTTGATGACAAGGGCTTACGATTTTGCCACGGCTGTTTCTGCTTGCGAGGTGTGCGGTGTTCTCTGCCCGACTTCTGACTAATTTTTGTGGGACGTTTGCCTAGCAAACACTGTAAATGAGAGAGAGGACGGGCCATGGCAGTTTACCATGACGGATGCAGGACGTACCAGTAGGCGGATAATATAGTTCCGGACGGACCCATACTGCTTTTCCACCTTTATATATGACGGGTCCCGGGTCTGGGGATCCGGGGGTCATGGATGCCAGCATCGCAGCTTCATGCTGCGCCTCCCATTCGTCACGCTCTCTCATTTCTTCATCCCACTCAGCGAACGACCTCACATGGATGGGGTCAACATGGTCAACGATTGGGTCGGCCGTCAGCGAATCTAGGTCTTGGGGGTCCAGGCGACAGTTGCTTGGGTGCGCTTCATGTGGCGTACACGGTTTGCCTGTCTATGCTTGACAAATAGAGTGACGTTGAAGCTGCCATGCGGCCAGAACGAGGGCATGTTGGCGATAAAATTGATGATTAAATAGGTACCATACCCCAATGCCCCAGACTCACCTGGTGCTAGAATGCCGACCAGCACCATGGGCACGACATGACAGAGGCTGAGGGGCGATCAGGCTGCCCAGGCGTCAACGGTGCAACATGCAACGCACAATGACGGACGTCGGAGGCCCTTGCCACCTCCAGCACGCGCAGTGGCTTGACGTCGGTGCACTCGACCACTGATGGATGTACGGAGAGGAGGGGGATGGTTGCCATGCAAGACTGTAGGCTTCCACGCATTGGTCCAAGGTCATGAGAATATGCGTGGAAGCTTCCTAGCGATATTATTTCTGACTAGGCATCAGTGCCTGGTCAGACAGTGTCGACTGTCACAAGTCGTGCACACAACGGCAAGGGTCTGGCTAGGCGACACAAGACAAAGTATTAGAATTCTTCAATATCATTTGAAGAGAGGAATGACAATTGAAAGGTCCATGGCATAACTACCTGCCGCGGCGCACGGCGGGTGTCGCACGCGGCAGTGCAAGATCTGTCCTAAAACCAGCCCAAAACCATTGTTTTGTCCATAACTCAGTGTAGACAAGTCAGAACGCTACGTCGTCTGAACCTACACGTGCAGAATCTCAAGCCGGATGCTACGACTGGTCACATTCATGCATCCGGCAACAAACGGTATACACACAATGAAAAAACATGCAAATCGGGCCCATGACCAGTCCACCGATAAAATCCTAAAAGCTGGAAAAAAAACTACAGAAGGTCCCAGACAGCATCCAGAACTCTAGGGCGTCCGTCGATCAGCTCTGAGCAGGTAGTCCACCACCAGATGACACCCCGGTACCACCTGGGTCCGCATCACGGATCTGCACGAGCATGGACACGGCCGAGTGGTCATAGTAAACTGTACAGGTCGACAGGAACGTCACAAATCACAATACTCCCCTATGACCTGATGGCGCGCATGTCCACACACGTGCAGTACTAAAACGAGTGCAAGGACGAGTGCAGAAACAGTCATGACACAGGCACAAACACACCCCGCACTCAACCACTCTCAGGCAAGGGGTAAAGCCCAACGGAACGAACGGCCACCAGAAACTTCCCGCGCGCCAGTGCCTCCGTCAAGAAGTCAGCACGCTACATGTCAGTGCCAGCCCATATGACGGAGATCACGTGGTGCTCCACCAGATCACGCACGAAGTGATGCTCAACGGCAATGTGCTTCGTGTGAGCATGAAAGACACCAGAGTTCTCCGCAATGGCAAGAGCACTCTGGTTGTCACAGCGAAGCACAATGGCGGTCACTGCCTGACCCAGCTCAAGGAACAGGCATTGTAGCCACACTACCTCAACAGCCCCTGCACCCAAAGCAACGTACTCTACCTCTGACGAGCTACGTGCAATGCAGTCCTGCTTCCCACTACACCAAGAAATAGCAGTACCACCGAGCACGAGCATGAAACCGGTGCGACGGTGTCCATGTGGGCTCCAGGCCCAGATGCTATCAGTGTAGTCGTCAAGAACCACCGAGCACTACTGGCAAAATCAAGGTCCGAGGTACGGTGTGGAAACCACGTACCGCACCACTCGCACAGCCACCTGGAGGGCTCTAGCACGTTGAGCCTGCGAAAACTGTGCAAGGAGGTTGACGACAAAACTAATATCGGGGCGTGTGGCAGTGGCCAGGTACATGAGAGATCCGATGAGGCTGAGGTACAAGGCCACATCCACTGTCTCCCCTAGCTGTGTGGGATCATCCACCTTCAGGGCATCCTGCCCGTCAGGTGTGAGAGGTGTGGAGGCCATGAGCACTGCGCCAAGGAGGTCACTGAAGCGCTCCTCCACAACGTGTGTGTATCAAGCCTGATGCAACAGAAGCGTCCGACGTCTGCGGTCGCGTACGATCTCCATGCCAAGAAACACCACTACAGGACCAAGGTCCTTCATCCTATAGGCAGTCTCGAGGATCGCCTTGGCCTCCTTCACAACCTCCATGGAGGGAGACGCAATTAGGAGGTCGTCCACAAAGACCAGGATGGCGGTGAACCGCTCAGGCGCCTGTCGGATGAAGAGAGAGGGATCTGCCTCGCTCTGTACATATCCCGCACGAGTCCGAGTGCCTGTGATCTCCTAGTTCCAACACCATGGAGACTGCTTGAGTCCGTACAAGGGCTTGCACAAGCGCCAGACATTGTCACCGTCTTCAAATCCTGGTGGTTGGGCCACGTAAATCTCCTCATCTAGAGAGCTATGGAGGAATGCATTGTTCACATCCATTGGGTGCAGTTCCCAATCATGTTGAGCCAATACACCAAACATAGCGCGAGCTGAGGTCATGCGGCCGACAGGGGTAAAGGTGTCAGTGTAATCAACATTCTCGATCTGAGAGTACCCCTTGACGACCAAGCAAGCCTTGTGGCGTTCTAGTGAGCCATCCGGCTTCACCTTCTTGCAAAAGACCCACTTGACCTGAATCGCCTTCCTCCCAGGTGGAAGGTTGACTAGCTCGTAAACTCCGTGCTCTCGGATGGCACGAAGCTCATCCTCGTATGCAATACGCCAGGCATCGGCATCCTCTGATGAAAGGGCTTCCCTCAGTGTGCCCGGATCAGGCGCCAATGACAGAGAGCTCTGAGTGGCAAGTGTACGCGCCTCAGAAATGGGCCTGACGACCACAAGGTGAGCTGCAACATCACAAGCGGTACGAAACTCGCGAGTGACCAGATCATGCCCTATAAAAGACATTGGATGCACCTCTGTGTGATCTGTATGGACACTCAGGCCGAGGGCCTTTGTGCCGGGATCGCCACTCGCAACGTTGCGAGTGGAGCATATGGGTACGAGGGCTGACATTCGCTGGGCTCCAGAGCCCAATGGTCGAAGACGATCATCGGGCTCACGCGAGAAGCCTGGGCTCGAAAGGCTCACCGTGGGCTCAGAGATAGGCACGACCGCATCCGGTGAGGACTGAGGCACAAGGGTAGGTGCTATAGTGGGAGGAGAGGTTGGTGAAGTCATGAAAGACGCAAGACTGGGTGTGGCAATAGGACCACCCACGGAGACACCGTGGGTGGTCCGTTCTGCTGAGGAGTGGTAGGAGCAGAGACGTGGTGAAAACCCCCACGCTCGGTAAAGAAACTGTCCATCTCGCCAAGAAACTTGCCGCCGTGGTCCGAGCGGAAGGTATGCAGCGAGGGGCGAGACTGACGCTCAGCCCTCACTAGCCAGAGACGAACCGCTAGAGCGCATCACTCTTCTGGCGAAGGCTGTAGACCCAGAGCATCCGGGTAAAGTCATCGGTCAGGGTCAGGACGTATGGGTCCCGATTGGACAAAGACTCGACAGGGAGAGGACAGAGAAGGTCAGAATGGACCAGCTCGAAAGGACGAAGGGCTCTAGAATGGGAGTCAGGGTAGGTGCAGCGATGCATCTTACCCTGAGTGCAGAACGGACAATCGATCTTGGGCGGCTTCTCGAAAGAGGCCGCATCAAGACCGAGTGCGGGTTGTGTCCTGATGAGCTTCAACACAATGTCGAAGCCCACATGACAGAGACGTCGATGCAGCAGGCACTGGTGCTGAGTAGACAGGATACCAATGACAAACACACGAGCAGGAGGGGAAGGGGAGCAAGGAGAAGAAGAGATCCGATGGAACACGATATAGATAATCCACAATAGAGGCACAAAGAACAACAACGCGAGTATCAAGAGCAGTCACAATCGCGGAGTCTGCAGTGTGCTCCACAGAGAGTCCCGTCATAGTGGAGGCACGCACAAAGAGCAAGCTGAGCCCAAGGTGAGGCACAAAAAGCACGTCGGAATGATAAATGGGGCCAGACGGACCATCGAACCACACAACCCCAACACCCTGAACTGGCAAGGACTGACTAGAGCTTGTGCGAACGGAACAAACAGACTCCACAGGACCGAGGACAACAAAGTCACTACGTCGACGGGTCATGTGGTGAGTGGCACCGGAAACGATGATCCAAGTACCACCCGGATCACGATTGGAGGACGTCACTGTGCAACGGGCAATGGAACACTCGGCTGCAGACGAGCGCTCAGCAACAGAGGAGAGAGAACGACGAAGGGCACACATGTGAGAGTGAGAAATCCAATGTGTATTGTTAGGTCCATCATCATCACATACTAGTTGTGCTCCCCCACACGATTCATCACGGGATACGAGAACAGACGAAAAGACAGTTTGTGAACCACCCGGCTGTGAAGACACACTCGCACCTCCCTGAGAGCGAAGTGCTAGGAGCTGACGGAGCTCGGCGATGGTGCAGTCACGGGGGCCCCGGTCTCCACTGCTCGCCGGTGAGGAAGCGGGAACTGCTGCGGTCGTGGTCACCGCACGACCAGAGGTTGTGCTGCTCGATGCAGACCGCTATGCGTGTGCAGCCTGAAGACCACGAGTGATTTGTGCCCTATCGAGCGGCTGCTAGCACTCGGTGTAGTGGTGAGCGCCTCCATAGTTGTAGTAGTGAATAGTACGTCCACTGCTACCGCCTGATGACTGCTGCTGCTATGACTGCTGCTGGCCCGAGACACGTTTTTTTTGCCCTTCTTCTCCTGTGCTACTGCTGCCACACATTGCGTCGGTGTCGGGGTAGCCGTGGTGGAAGGGGAAGAGGAGGACGTGCCAGAGGATGGAGAAGGGAACTGCGAGAGAGGCATCGGTGGTGACGCGATCACCGGTACATCAAGTCAACTCTCCTGATGGGTGACGGCTGCCTCATGGGCGGAAGTCACCTGGAGGAAAAACTAATGCGCCGAAGGAAGAAGCTGAAGGGAGGTAGAGAAGGGCTCGAGCGCGACATCACTATACCCGGAGAAGATGTCGGCATGCTCAAGACGGACTCCAATCATGAGTGTCTGAAGCGCCCACAGCTGTGTACCTCTTGAGGTCCCAAGGCGCGTGTAGATGTGCATGGCGCGCTGCTTGGAATCGGCTGCGGGCTCGGAAAGTCCCTGACGAAGGGAGTGGAATGCGCGGATGTGAGCCACACGGGTGGCGTGCGTCTCTGTAGCAGTAGGGACAATGCCAGCTCCCAGCCCCGACGTGGGTGAGCACCCGTGCCTGTGCCGGCCATTCCGGGGAAGGGGCGAAAGTCCACGATAGTCTCACAAGGCATGGCGTAAAGGAGTCCGCGCATCACCCAAGCCGCTGTCAGCACCTGAACACGGTCCGTAACCCGGTACTGACTGTGGTAGTAGGGCTAAACCTCCTCTGAAGTGGCCCAGACCTGAAAGAGGATCTCCCAGCAGTCAAAGCCGTCTTCACTAACATATCGTGGGGACGGTGTCTCGAAGTCCTTAGGTTGTCGCTCCGTAGGGAGAGTCAGAGGATGAGAAAGACGAGGGATGGGGAAGACACCGGGACGAGGAAAGTCGCTGAGGTAGGGCTCACGCGCGGATCGGATCTCCGGGAACAGGAAACCAGAACGCGCCTACAACTGGCAGAGACACTCCTGAAGTACGCAAATCTCCCTCTTGGGACTGTCATCCTCCATGCCTAGCATGTCAGGGTCCTCCTCCAAAGAATCAAGAAGTAGCAGGTCCTGTCATGCCGCTCTCCTCGGTGTAGATGTTGACTGATGTGCAGAAGGTGTGACACCGAACCCCCCGGAGGTCTGCTGTGGGGTCGTGGACTGACTCCCAAGAAGATCAGTGAGCGTGCGGATGGCGTCGGTCTGTTGTTGTTATAGGCGACGTATCTCATCCTGCTGACTCCGTTTGTCCTCAATAGCCTGCGAGCGTGGGCTCAGGACCTCTGAGGAGGAGGAGGAGGGATCAGGTGGTCCTTTGTCCTTGTCACCAGTCAGAGCCATGTCAGCGCTCAGTATGAGGCCAAACGTAAAAAATGCTCTAAACAAGAAGTCGACAGCGTTTCTCGAGGAGTTAAAACATTAAAAACATGACGTTTGATCACAAAATTGCTGATGTCAGTTTAGTCGATGATGAAGTCAGCATTTTTTACGCTAACGGAAAAAATGCTAGCATTTTTTACACAGGCGTATTTACGTCAACGATTTTTTTTTATTTTTATTTTTTATTTTTGGAGGATCCGCGAACTTCGCGTGACCGGTGGGGATGACCTCGCCGCCCCCTGCTCGCGGCTGCGTAGGGGCTAGGCAGGCCTCCGCAGTGCTACGCAATTTGTGCGGAGTGCTGCACAGTTTCTACACAGCTGCGCAATTGTTGCTGATATCGCTATAGCAGGTACAATGCTACTACTGCACGGTAGCAGAGTTTTGCTGATATCGCTACAGCAGCTACAATGCTACTGCTACACGACAGTCACAAGCCGTGCACACAACGGCAAGGGTCTGGCTAGGCGACACAAGGCAAAGTGTCAGAATGCTTTAATAACATTTGCAGAGAGGAATGAGAGATGAAAGTTCCATGGCATAAGTACCTGCCGCGGCGCACGGCGGGTGTCGCACGCGGTAGTGCAAGATTTGTCCTAAAACTGGCCCAAAACACTATTTTGGCCGTAACTCAGCGTGGACAAGTCAAAACGCTATGTTGTCTGAACCTACATGTGCAGAATCTCAAGCCGGCCGCTACGACTGGTCACATGCATGCATCCGGCAAAAAACGGTGGACACACAATGCAAAAACATGCAAATCGGGCCCATGGCCAGTCCACCGATAAAATCCTACAAGCTACAGAAAAACTACAGAAGGTCCCAGGCAGCATCAGGACTCTGGGGCGATCGTCGATACACTCTGAGCAGGTAGTCCACCACCAGACGACGCCCCGGTGCCACCTGGGTCCGCATCAGGGATCTGCACGAGCATGGACACGACCGAGTGGTCACACTAAACTGTACAAGTGGACAGGAACGTCATAAATCACAACAGGTCATTCCACCGTGGCCGCAGTGTATGTGGACAAGATTTGTTCACGTTGATTAGGTGCTAATTCTATGTACAACAAGGGCCACCTTCACATTGTATCGTCGACGAAGAACCATTACGCCGTACACAACGCGAAAAGAGGTGGCAAGTCGATGCTCGATTCTCGGAAGTTGCAAGGAACATCAATTAACGCAATATTGACGACTTCCCAGGTACGAAATGTAGGGTACTTTACATTAATACAAATGGAAAATCTATGCAGCAGGTTGGGGCAGCAGCGTTGTTGATGCAGCCTGCGGGCTTCCACGCTCGTTGCTTGAGTCAGCTGCCCCCTCAGTCTGCTGCTCTAGAGTCTAAGTCTGGAAGCTCAGAGTTAGCGCCAGAAAGCAGCTGAAAACTGATAGTAACTGATTAGGAATGAAGAATGAACAACAATGGGAGACCCCTCCAAGTTCTAGGCCCCCCCCCACTAGTGTAGAAGTTGTTACTCAACTAACCAGCCAATCAGAAAATAGCTGTGGACCTATTTTCTGGCAGGCATGGTTTTCTTGGTGAGCCCTGCCAGACGCCCGACAGCCCAAAACCCGGGCGTCGTCCATTTTGCCTGAAAACTGGACCATACCATAATACCAACGCTGCGAACACAGTCATGCGGTCAGAATCATCTAGAAAAATAGTAGCAAAGAGTTATGGCTGCCCGAACCCAGGCAGTGCCTACGGTGGTTTGTGACGCCGAACAGGACCATGCAGCACGCAACACGGACCCTAGGCAGAGCATGACGACACAGACGCGACGGAACGCGCTGGACGCATGCAGACAGCACTTTGCGGTGGCGGTGACCGCCGGAGGCACGACTGCCGAGGAGACCTGCCGATGGAGCTGAGCACGTCGCCGCAGAGAGGAGGCTCCAGCGAACTGCGAGTAGACCTCCGCGTGCATCGGCTCCACCGGATGACGCTCCGTCAGCGTCGAGTCTCGCCGTCAGTCATCTGCACGCCGATGTACACAAGCCGGGAGGACACAACAGAGCACAATGAGGGATGCGCAAAAACCAACACTCCCCCATGACTAACAGGCGTAGTGTACATGAGCGAGCAGAGAGACGATCAACATCCAGACTCCCCCAAGGTACGCAGAGACGCAAGCAGAGAAAAAGAGGGCGACTCACGGACGCACGCCGACTGAACTCACAGCCTTCTTGAACGAGTCCCTCTTCAGTGCCTTGGTCAGGAAGTCAGCCAGCTGTCGTGCTGTCTCAACCCATACGATGCTGATGCTGCCGTCATGCAACAACGAACATACATAGTAATACTCAACATTGATGTGCTTTGTGAGTGTGTGATGCACACCGTCATTGTCGGCGATGGCCATGGCACTCTCATTGTCACAATGCAAGGTGATGGATGCGACAGACTGACGCAACTCGGACAGCAGACGACGCAACCACACACTCTCACACGCGCCTGAGCCAAGGGCCACGTACTCAGCCTCAGCAGTGCTNACATAGTGATACTCAACATTGATGTGCTTTGTGCGTGTGTGATGCACACCGTCATTGTCGGCGATGGCCATGGCACTCTCATTGTCACAATGCAAGGTGATGGATGCGACAGACTGACGCAACTCGGACAGCAGACGACGCAACCACACACTCTCACACGCGCCTGAACCAAGGGCCACGTACTCAGCCTCAGCAGTGCTGCGTGCAATGCACCCCTGCTTGCCACTACGCCAGGACACAGCTGTGCCCCCGACCAGAATGATCCAGCCAGTGCGACTCTTACTGTCTGGACTGCCGGCCCAGTCACTGTCGGTGTAGCCCACTGCGACGACGGACGGCTGACGGCGGAACATGAGGCCTCGCCGAGGGGTCGAGACGACATAGCGTAGTACTCGGATCACGGCCTCAAAGTGGAGGTGACGCGGCTCCTGAGAGAACTGGGCGAGGAGGTTAACGGCGAACGCGATGTCTGGACGCGTCGTCGTCGCCAGGAACATCAGTGACCCGATGACCCGCAGATACGTGGTCACATCAACTGACTCCCCCACAACAACTGGGTCATGACTCTTCAACTTCACCTGGCCATCGGGTGACATGGGTGAGGATGCGCTAGGCACGAGGGGCAAGTCCTCTGCGAAGCGAGTGGACAGGGTCTGCACATAGGCAGCCTGGTGGACGTGCAGGATGCCCTAGGAGCGATCATGCTCGAGCTCCATGCCCAGGAAGACTCGGGCAGAACCGAGATCCTTCATCTGGTAGGCGTCGTGCAGCAGGTCCTTGACGTGCTGGATGGCTGCCGCATCTGGCGACGCAATGAGGAGATCGTCGACGTAGACCAGAACCGCGGTGAAGGTTTGACTTCGCGGGCTGACGAACAGTGCGGGGTCAGCGGTGCTGCGCTGGAGGCCGCCACGGAGAAGCGTACTGCTGATCTCCTGGTTCCAGCACCGAGGCGACTGCTTCAAGCCATAGAGGGCCTTCCGCAGCCGCCAAACTCTCCCAGTGCCGTCGTCGAAGCCTGGGGGCTGCGTCATGTAGAGCTCCTCAGCCTCTAGTGAGCCATGGAGGAATGCGTTGCTCACGTCCATCTGATGCAGCTCCCACCCGTGTTGGGCAACCAGGCTGAACAGTGTCCGGCTAGTGAAGAACCGGCCAACTGGGGCGAAGATCTGGTCGTAATCGACCCCAGGGACCTGAGCAAACCCCTTTGATGTGAGACGGGCCTTGTACTTGTCCAAGGATCCGTCAGGCTTCCACTTACGCCGAAAGACCCACTTGGCACCAATGGCCTTCCGACCTGGAGGGAGGTCGACGAGGTCATACACGTGGTGCTGTTGGATAGTAGCGAGCTCCTCGGCACAGGCAGCATCCCAATGTGCGGCCTCAGGGGAGGCTCGAGTCTCGCGTAGGGTGGAAGGGTCCTCTGGGCGCGCTGTGGACCGGACTGAGAGGGCATGTGCATCACGAGCCCTTGGTGGGATGCGTGCGACTGCAGCCACAACAGCATGCCGATGCTCGTGATGAAGCATGGCGTACCCCAATGCAGGACCCGGGTGAAGGTCTGCGATGATGGCAGAAGTGGTCAGGCCGAGAGCCTTTGTGGCAGGGTCCCCACTCACGACCGTTGGAGTAGAGGAGACACGTGGAGCCACAGGGGGTCGAGGCGCCACGGGACGGGGAGTGACGGTCTGCGCGCTCACTGTCGGCCAAGGTTGGAGGCTGCCGCCTGGGCCACGTGTGTAGCGCGGTCGGGCAGAAGATGGTGCTGAGTCCGACGGGCCGACGGAGGTAGACGGGACTATTGGTCCGGAGGAGCCAGCAGACGCTACAGGCGCTGCTGGGCCAGAGGGGCCAGCGGACACAGCTGGGGCTGCCTGCCCGGAGGGGCGAGCGGACGTGACTGGGGCTGCTGGCCGGAGGGGTGAGTGGATGCGACTGGGGCTGCTGGCCCGGAGGGGCGAGCGGATGCGACTGGGGCTGCTGGCTCGGAGGGGCCAGCAGACGCGATTGGGGTCGTCGGCCCGGAGGGGCCATCGGAAGCGACTGGGGCTGCCGACCCGGAGGGACCAGCTGACGCGACTGGGGCTGCCAGCCCGGAGGGGCCAGCGGACGCGACTGGGGCTGCCGGCCCGGAGGGGCCAGTAGACGCCACTGGGGCAGCTGGCTCGGAGGGGCCAGCAGACGCGACTGGGGCTGCCGGCCCGGAGGGGCCAGTAGACGCGACTGGGGCAGCTGGCTCGGAGGGGCCAGCGGACGCGTCCGGGGCTGCCGGCCTGGAGGGGCCAGCGGATGCGACTTGGGCTGCCGGCCCGGAGGGGCCAGTAGACGCGACCGGGGTTACCGGCTCAGAGGGACGGAGTGACGTGTCACCCGGAAGCGACAGGATGGAGGACGGACTCACCACTCCCCCACGCGACGGGAGGGACACGGACGAGCCGGAGCGGATGAGGTCGCAGGGAAACAGGTCCTCAAAGAAGAGGGCATCGCGGGACTCGACGATGCAGTGTCGGGATGGGTCCCAGAAGCGCCAGACCTTGGACTGACGAGACACGCCGAGAAAGGTGCAGGGGCGTCCGCGGGGGGCGAGCTTGCCACCGTGCTGTGGGGCGGGCAACCACACAATGGCTACGCAGCCCCAGACGCGAGCCGGGCGGAGGTCAGCACGCCGACCGCACCAGTGCTGATAGGGCGTGGACTGGCGGGGAAGGGGACCGTGGGGAACTCGGTTCCAGACCCAGGTCATGTAGGCCATGGCCTCAAAGTAGAAGCCATCGGAGAGACCGGACTCGACCCGCATGGTGCGGACGGCGTCGGCCATGGTACGGTTCCACCGCTCGGAGACGCCGTTCTGGGCGGGTGTGT
>SZWC01004110.1:156439-176120 GCA_023375785.1 Penium margaritaceum
ACAGAGAGAGAGAGAGAGAGAGAGAGAGAGAGAGAGGGAGAAAGGGAGAGAGGGAGGGGGGGGGAGGGAGAGGGAGGGAGAGGGAGAGGGAGCGGGAGAGGGATAGTGAATGGGACAGGGACAGGGACAGACATAGGCAGAGACTGACAGAGAGAAGAGTAGAGAAAGGGAGAGAGGGAAGAAAGGGCGAGAAGAGGGAGGGAGGGTGAGAAGAGGGAGGGAGGATTGCAGGGAAATTGAGGAGAGGGAGGGAGGGAGAGGGGGACAGAAGACAAAGGGACGACTCCGAACATGATGGGGAACCTTAGGATTTCAATTTGTCAACACTGTCTCTGGATGCCCTGCCTCTTCAGAGGCTTGTGGGACATAGTTGTCAAAGTCATGGGTACTACTGCCCATACCTAAATCTCCAGGAGTAGGGAATTTCTTTCCGAGGCAAGAGTACATCTCTCTCTCGCAAGAGAATGTTTGCAATGCAGTTTGCCAAGCATGCTACTTTGGGTAGCTGCCTTCGCTTCTGCTTCTCCTTGTGGTGTTGCGTCTGCATTGTCGCTGTGCACAAACAAGGCACGGGGCACGGCGGCAGCTCCGCTGCCTGCCGTGGGATGGATCTCTGTCGCCAGAGGGTTGCGCAAGTGCGCTGTCATCGCTGCTGAACGCGAAGCCTTCCGTTTGCCGTCGTAGGAAAGGAAGCGGCAAGCGCATCACTTGTCGTTTGGGAGGTCATCATACTGGCGCGGTGTTCGTTTGGCAGGGCCGTTGGAGCTCTGAAGGCTCCGGAGGGGGATGTGCGGAAGGGATGAGGCGGCGCAACTCTCACAATGGCACACACACACGTGCGCGGTGGAAGAGCCGCAGCCACCCACACTGCCACAGTGGCTCAGGTGGAGTAGTAGAGGTCGACGGGGCGGCTGCCGGTGGAGGCCCTGCGTGTGCGGTGCANCGTTGGAGCTCTGAAGGCTCCGGAGGGGGATGTGCGGAAGGGATGAGGCGGCGCAACTCTCACAATGGCACACACACACGTGCGCGGTGGAAGAGCCGCAGCCACCCACACTGCCACAGTGGCTCAGGTGGAGTAGTAGAGGTCGACGGGGCGGCTGCCGGTGGAGGCCCTGCGTGTGCGGTGCATTCGGCGCATGTGCCTGTGGGAGGAGGGGGAGGAGGGCGCAGTGTCGGACATGCTAGCGCGAGACGGACGGCGAGGGATGCCGCGCAGCACAGCGCCCCACTCATCCTGCGCCTCATCCTGCTCGTCAACTTCGTCAACGGCTGCTGACGCTGAGGTACGGCTGCTGCGGCGTAGGGCGACCTCGAGCTGGCTGGTGAAGCGCTCACAGTGCACTGCGCAGAGCTGCCGCTGGCTTTGCAGAAGCTGCAGCCGACTCTCCAAAACAAGCAGCTCCACCTCTTCCACCACAGATGAAGGCCGGTGGGTGTCGACGGCAGCTGCCATAGTGCGGAGCGGGGCTTTTGTCTGGCGACGGGCGGACCGAGTGTTAGGAAAAAGTTGCTTTCGACGGACTGTACAAGTGATTAGTGACAAAAACGAAGAAAAGTGATCGAATGACGAGATAAGCATGTTCATGACGCTTTGTAAGGCCGCATGGTTGCGTCGACTGCACCCGTCAGCGGTAGCAGCTGCAGCACAGCAGCAGCAGTGCAGTGCTGCAGTGAAGTCAGTGATGTGTTGCACTCGTAGCTTCCACGTGTCAATCCGGCGGTGCTGACCTCGCCGTGGCTGACGGTTGTGTACACGATGCGATTTTGAGAATCCGTTGAAACAGTAAACGATTTCGACAACTGGGCAATGATGGCTCGAGCGGTCTCATAAAGACATATCTTTTTTGGAGAGATGTGGTTGGAGGGTGCAAGAGGATAGCCACTCGTTTTGGGATTGCGCAATGATGACAAAAAAACTGACAGGTAGGACAATTGAATCGGCTGTTGTCGATCACCGAGGCAAGAGATATCGGGTGAATCGGAAGCCGAGGTGAAGGGCGCAGGTTGGACTATGTTCCGTACGTGAAAGATGCAGACAAAAATGGAAAAGTGTGAAAACTGAGTCCGTGTTTGAAAGCTCCCCAATAAGGTGACCTAATAAGAATTGGCTAATGGTCGAACTCGAACAATCACGCACGTTTGGATTGGCAATTGGCTTTGTGGTGAAGGTGATTGACATGGGGTTTGCAAGTGTTTGGAAGTGTTTCTGAGACCATTTTTGCAATATTACTGATCAAAATGAGCATTTGAATTTCCTTACCAAGTTCATGCATCGAGTTGGCACATGTTTCGTGCACCAAACTCAACAATTGGCTGAATAAGGTGGATGTTTGATGGCCGTGCAATTCCCATCTGCACCGTCCTTCCACGCCCACCCGTGTACAAGTGGGCATCTTACTCGACAAAAACAGAGATAGCTCACCTAAAGATCTTACTCGAAAACATCGACGCACACATTCTCAAGCCTGACTCCCTTCCTCCATGAAGCTTGCTCAGCCACCTATCGCAATAGCCTCCATCTCCTCCTTGAAGCGCAAAGGGTTTTTTGCCCCATGCATTCCAGGTGCGCGGACAATTCTATCGACAAGAAAAGGTTGGGTCCTGCCTCCGTCAACGTCCTCACACAAATTACAATGTCCTCCGCAATTGTCTACCGCTCATAACCTCTTCCAATCGTGAAGGTGAAGGCCAAACAGTCAAAGGTGTGGCACCCACATCCAATAAACATACCTCAGCGACCAATCTCTCTTATCCGTGTTTCGAGGTGAGTGTCGCGCTTACTCGCGGTGGTAATGAACGCGGTCTAAAGACACCCCCTCCGTAACTTACGAGCGTGTCAGAAGATGTGTCATCCTCTGTTCACAAGGTTGGAAAAAAAAGGGCATGCAAGGAGCCTCTGGACCCCAACTTCCTCCTCCGTTGCTTGAAGAAGGGGCCGAGGAGTCAAGGGACTGTTGGTTTTCGCGCATCTCTCATTGTACTCTGTTGTGTCCTCCCGGCTTGTGTACATCGACGTGCAGATGACTGACGGCGAGAATCGACGTTGCGAGAGTGTCGCGCGGTGGAGCCGACGTGCACTGAGGCCCACGCACCGTTCGTAGAAGCCTCCTCCCTACTGCGATGTGCTCAGCTCCATCGGCAGTCCTCCGCGACGGTCAAGCCGCCGGCAGTCACTGCCACTTCAGATGCTCTTTCCATGCACTCAGCTTTGTTTCTAATTGTGGCATTTTGTCTGCATCGTCATGCTATGCCTAGGGTCCATGTCTCCTGTTGTATGGCCGTGCTTGGCGTCACTGACTGTCGTAAGCACTACCCGAGTTCGGGCAGCCATAACTCTTCGCTGCTATTTTTCTAGCCGATTCTAACCGCACGACTGCGTTCGCAGCGTCGGTACTATGATATGGTCCAGTTTCAGGCAAAACGGACGACGCCCGGGTTTTGGGCTGTCGGGCGTCTGGCAGGGCTCACCGAGAAAACCCTGCCTGCCAGAAAGTAGGTCTAGGACTACTTTCCGATTGGCTGGTTAGTTGAGTAACAAGTTCTACAATACTTGGAGGGGTCTCCCATTGTTGCTCATTCTTCGTTCCTAATCAGTCACTTTCAGTTTTCAGCTGCTTTCTAGCACTAACACTGGCGCGCACGTTTCTGAGTTACAAACCCAGAGCTTCCAGACTTAGACTCTAGAGCAACAGACTGAGGGGGCAGCTGACTTAAGCAACAAGCGTGGAAGCCCGCACGCTACATCAACAACGCTGCTGCCCCAACCTGCTACCTAGATTTTTTAGCTTGGTATCAGAGCCAAAGCGTAGCAGCAGCAGTAAAAGATTGGCGAACAGGTGCTAGACAACGCCGGCGGACCCCCATACACGCCAGTGCAGGGGAAATGCTGTCGGATTTTTTTCGGCGGGATTGACCCGCCTGGTGGCAGCGTCAAATGTTTTCCCACGGCCACTGGGTCAGGGGAAATGCTGCCAAAATTTGTTCGGCAGCATTGACCCCCACGCGTGACGGGAGGAGGTGAGCGGTAGGCGGCGTCCGACACCTGCGGGCAACGACGCACGTTGCAACGTCACCCAGGTGTAGTGACTGAAACCAACATGCAGCAGCAGCAACCTGTAGTAGTGGTAGCCGCAGGCAACGAGTAGTGGCAGCAGCATCCAGTAGCAGCTACGTGCAACCGTAGCAAGAGGCAGAAGCAGCAGCTCTTAGCAGCCCGCAGCAGTAGTAGCCCGCAGTAATAGCTCATAACAGCAGCAGCAGCAACAGCACGTAGTAGCAGCCCACAACAGCAGCCCTCATCAACAGCGAGCAGTTGCCGCAACACGTAGCAGCTACAGTAGCGTGTAGTAGCAGTAGCAGGTAGCAGGAGCTACAACAGTGAACCGTAGTAGCAACAAGCTAAAGCAACAGCAGAAGGGAGCAGCTGCTG
The DNA here is from genome assembly GCA_023375785.1 of Penium margaritaceum. NCBI lineage: Eukaryota > Viridiplantae > Streptophyta > Zygnematophyceae > Desmidiales > Peniaceae > Penium > Penium margaritaceum. The sequence continues at coordinate 160,869 of SZWC01004110.1, forward strand.
GCGACAGCCAGCCGCAGCTACTGTTGCTCCCAGCTCGTAGTGAGCGAGCAACGAGAAACAACACGCTGCTGCCAGCGAGTAGCATCTCACTGCTGCCAGCGAGCAGCAACCCGCTACTCGCAACAGACAGCAGGCTACTGCCCGTTGTGACAGGAAAAATAGAAAAAAAAACAAAAAAGAAGAGAAGGAGAGAAAAAGAACCCACCCCAAAGCTCGTAGCAGCAGCCCGTAGCAGCAGCGAGCAGCAGTTGCAGCACGTAGCAGCTGCAGCAGTGTGTAGCAGCAGCAACGGGCTGCAGCAGCCAGAGTAGCCACAACAGCTCACAGTAGTAGCAGCTGCTGCTGTAACTACATCCGCAGCAACAATAGTAGCAACAGCAGCCGCAGCCGTAGCAACAGCAATAGCAGTTGTAGCAACAACAGTAGTAGTAGCAGCAGCGACAGCAGCACCTGCATCAGTAATAGTAGCAGCCGCAGCGGCAGCAGTACCAATAACTACAGCAGCAACAACAGCAGTAGCAGCTACAACGACTATAGCAGCAGCAACAATGGCAGCGACCCTAACAACCGCCATTGCTGACGTCAACATCCCGTTACTGACGTCACTGCTGACGTCACTGCTGACGTCATAAAATAAAAAAAAGGGGAGAAAGGGAAGGGGGAAGACAACCAAAGGGGTTGGTAGGATTCCCACTGCACCAAGCCACTGCTGATATCAGCAACAGAAAGAAGAAAAAACAAGGGACACCAAACTTTGGCTGGTAGCCCCGGTGAGGAGGGGTCCTCCTCTGTTCGGGGGATCCCTACCCCCCCTTTCTTGCAACGACTACAACAGGAGCAGCAGCAGCAACAACAGGAGCAGCAGCAGCGGCAGCAGCGGCAGCAGCAGTAGCCCACTGGTGTCGTTGGCCGCAACCCTGATCCCCTCGTCGCTCTTCAGCAACAGCTCGCCGCCTTGACGCAACAGCTTGCAGCGCTACTATGATCTCCATCCTTGGTCCCACTCTCGGCGCCGGCCGCAGGCAGAAGGACTTTAAGACGTTGCCGCCACCGCTTCAGGCCGGCGAGCAGTTCCAAAGCAAGGAGCTCAGCTTCCGGATATCGGCGCAAGGTGAGGGCCTGTGGGCATACTACACCCTCCCTTATGACTTCACCAAGGCCGACCAGCTATATGACGCTAGTTGCGCCGTCCGTGCCCTCGTTCCAGTCTCCCCTCAAGCTTCCCGCCTGGTCCTAGAGTCTTTCCTTGACGACTTCACCTCTGGCGACATCCCAGACCCTGCAGTCACATGGCACGTCCTCACCAGGGCCCATCGCTTGTCTAGCGATGCTGAGATCAGCCGTCTGCTCCGGGAGTTCAACTCCCTGCACATGGGGGAGACCGAGACGGTCACTACCTACTAGCAGCGGGCAAAGGACATCCTTCGTCGTCTCGGCAAATCTGCTCCACCCCCTCTGTCCGAGCTCCTCACCATCAAGCGCGGTGCCACTAGTGCATACGCGGACGTCTTTTTGCACTACCCCCAGGACGTCCTCTCCACCATGGTCGTCCAGGGTACCCTCATGCCTTGGGCATATGAGCTCTTCCTCTGCATTGAGGAAGCTCGCCAGGAGTCCCAGCTCCATCGCACGGAGGCTCTTGCATCCCCTGCCGCGGCCTCTGTGGCCGTCGCCTCCCTCGCCGCAGCTACCTCATCGTCTTCGGGGAAGACGAAGAAGAGCCGGAACAAGAAAGGCAAGGGTCCGCCTCAACAGGAGCAGCAGCACCCGTCGACCGGGTCAAGCGGTGGTGGCTCGGTCTGCCACAACTGTGGCTAGCCTAGGCACGGGTGGTACACATGCCCTCTCCCGACGGACAAGGCGCGCGTCATTGCCACCATGCGTTGCCAGCAGGAGCGCCGTCTCACCTTTGCCGCATCGTGTCCCGTGGTCTCCTCTACCCCTTCCTTTGACGACGTTGCATGGCTTGACAATTGGCATTCTTGGTTTGCGCCTCCTTCCACCACGTCCGCGTCCCTTGCTTGTTGCCATGTGACCGTTAGCGATCTGGCGACCCCGGTCCAGGACCCCTATGAGANGGTGGCTCGGTCTGCCACAACTGTGGCTAGCCTAGGCACGGGTGGTACACATGCCCTCTCCCGACGGACAAGGCGCGCGTCATTGCCACCATGCGTTGCCAGCAGGAGCGCCGTCTCACCTTTGCCGCATCGTGTCCCGTGGTCTCCTCTACCCCTTCCTTTGACGACGTTGCATGGCTTGACAATTGGCATTCTTGGTTTGCGCCTCCTTCCACCACGTCCGCGTCCCTTGCTTGTTGCCATGTGACCGTTAGCGATCTGGCGACCCCGGTCCAGGACCCCTATGAGACCTGGATCATCGACTCCGGGGCCATGCATCACATGACGGCCTCTCGTGAGGCCTTCAGTATGCTTGGTCTCGTAGGCGATGTCTTCGGTGTCCGGACGGGCTCCAGACAGGTGTTGCTTGTTCGTGGTGTTGGCGTTATTTGTTTCTGTGATCCTGCCGATGACGTCTTTCTAACCGACGTCCTCTTCGTCCCTGATCTCGAGCTTAGCCTCCTGTCCGTCACTACACTTGACCGCATGAGCATGGACGTTGTACTCTCGCGTGGTGTTGGCACTGTGTCGCTGCGTCTGTCTGGTCTCGTAGTCCTGCACGCCACCGCCCGTGGCAACCTATGGCAGGTGCCCCGTCTCTCTTCCTCCCCTTCCGTCTCCTCCCCATCGGCCGCCACAGGCCATGTGTTTGTCACCAGCACGCTTTCCCCTTTGCACGCTTGCCTCTTGCACCACCGCCTTTGCCATGTCCACTCTGCCGCCGTAGATAGCATGCTCTGCACCCAGCTGGCCAAGGGCCTTGACCTGAGGACTGTCCCCCTCCCTGCCCCACCGAGTACATTGATTGCACTCAGGGGAAGATGCATCGGTCCATGTACCCTCTGTCTTCCTCTCGTGCGTCCGCTCCTCTTGACCTTGTCCATTCGGATGTCATGGGCCCTCTCCCCACCGAGTCCGTCAGCGAGCACGGCCGCTATGTCTTCACCCTCATTGACGACTACTCTCGCTACCGCTGGGTCTTCTGCCTTCGGAAGAAGTGCGATGTGGCCTGCACAATCTGGGACTGGCTTGTCCTTGCGGAGCGCGAGTGTGGCCGTCCTCTTCGCCGCTTTCACTCCGGTCGCGGTGGTGAGTACATGGGCGAGGCCACCACCTTTCTCGTCTCACGCGGCATCCACCATGAGACATCTGCGCCCTACACGCCCGCCGAGCACGGTGATTCCGAATGGTTGAACCGTACCATGGCCGACGCCGTCCGCACCATGCGGGTCGATTCCGGTCTCTGGGATGGCTTCTTCTTTGAAGCCATGGCCTGCATGACCTGGGTTTGGAACCGGATCCCCCACGGTCCCCTTCCCCGGCAGTCCACGCCTTACCAGCATTGGTGCGGTCAGCGCGCTGACCTCCGCCCAGCTCGCGTCTATCGCTGCGTGGCCGTGGTGTGGCTGCCCGCCCCGCAGTAGGGTGGCAAGCTCACCCCACGCGGACGTCCCTGCACCTTCCTTGGTATCTCTCGTCAGTCCAAGGCCTGACGCTTCTGGGATCCCTCCCGGCACTCCATCGTCAAGTCCCAGGATGCACTCTTCTTCGAGGACATGTTTCCTCGTGACCTCATTCACTCAGCTCGTCTGTGTCTCTCCTGACGCATGGGGGAGTGAGTCTGTCCTTCGTCGTGTCGCTTCCGGGTCACACATCCCCCAGTCCCTATGAGCCGGCAGCTTCAGTCGCGTGTGTTGGTCCCTCCGGTTCAACAGCCCCTGTTGCGTCCGCTGGTCCCTCGGAGACGACAGCCCTTGTCGCGTCTGCCGTCCCCTCTAAGCCCACGGCCCCAGACGCGTCCGCTGGTCCCTCCGAGCCGATAGCCCCTATCATGTCCGCTGGACCCTCCGGTCTGGCAGTCCCAGACGCGCCCGTCAGTCCCTTCGGGCTAGCAGCCCCAGTCGCGTCTGCTAGTTCCTCCAGACCGGCAGTCCAAGTCGTGTCCGCTGTCCCCTCGGGATCGGTAGTCCCAGACGTGCCCGCCAGTCCGTCCAGGCCAACAGCCCCAGTCGCGTCCACCGGCCCATCAGGGCCAGCTGCCCCGGTTGCATCCATTGGCCCCTCGGGGCCAGCAACCCCGTCTGCCTCCATTGGCCCGTCGGACTCAATGCCATCTCCTGCCCTGCCACGCTACACACGTGGCCCAGGCAGTAGCCTCCGACCCAGACCGTCGACGAGCGTGCGGACTGTTGCACCATGCTCTGCGGCGCCTCGACCCCTTCTGGCTCCACGTGTCTCCTCCACTCCCACGCTCGTGAGTGGGGACCCTGGCACCAAGGCCCTCAGCCTGACCACCTTGGTCATCATTGCAAACCTTCACCCAGGTTCCGCACTGGGCTACGTCATGCTCCATCACGAGCATCGGCACGCTGTCGTGGCTGCACTCGCACGCATCCCACCGGGGGCTCGAGATGCACACGCTCTCTCAGTCCGTTCCATAGCATGCCCGGAGGACCCAGCCACAATGCGCGAGGCACAAGCCTCTCCTGAGGCCGCACACTGGGACGTTGCCTGTGCCGATGAGCTCGCTGCTGTCCGACAACACCATGTGTACGACCTCGTCGACCTTCCTCTAGGTCGAAAGGCCATCGGCGCGAAGTGGGTTTTTCGGCGCAAGTGGAAGCCTGACGGGTCCCTGGACAAGTACAAGGCCCGCCTTACAACCAAGGGGTTTGCCCAGATTCCTGGGGTCGACTACGACCAGATCTTTGCCTCAGTTGGCCGGTTCTTCACTAGCCGGGCGCTCTTCAGCCTGGTCGCCCAGCATGGGTGGGAGCTGCAACACATGGATGTGAGCAACGCGTTTCACCATGGCTCACTGGAGGGTGAGGAGTTCTACATGGTGCAACCCCCAGGCTTCGATGACGGCACTGGGAGAGTATGGCAACTGTGTAAGGCCCTCTATGGCCTGAAGCAGACGCCTCGGTGCTGGAACCAAGAAATCAGCAGCACGCTCCTTCGGGGCGGACTCCAGCGCAGCACCACTGACCCCGCACAGTTTGTCAGTCTGTGAGGCTAGATTTATGCCGCTGTTCTGGTTTACGTCGACGATCTCCTCATTGCATCGCCAAACACGGCTGCCATCCAGCGCGTCAAGGACTTGCTGCACGTCGCCTACCAGATGAAGGATCTCGGATCTACCAGAGTCTTCCTGGGCATGGAGCTCGAGCATGATTGCTCCCAGGATGTCCTGCACGTCCACCAGGCCACCTCTGTGCAGACTCTATCCACCCGCTTTGCGGAGGACCTGCCACTCGTGCCGAGCGCATCCTCACCCATGTCACCGGATGACCAGGTGAACCTGAAGAGTCCCGACCCAGCTGTTGTGGGGGAGCTAGTTGACGTGACCACATACCAGCGAGTCATCGGGTCACTGATGTTCTTGGCGATGACAACACACCCAAACATCGCATTCGCCGTCAACCTCCTGGCCCAGTTTTCTCAGGAGCCGCATCACCTCTACTACGAGGCCGCGATCCGAGTACTGCGCTATGTTGTCTCGACTCCTCGGTGAGGTCTCATGTTCCACCGTCAGCCGTCAGTGGTCACGGTGGGATACACCGACAGTGACTGGGCCGGCAGTCCGGATGGTAAGAGTCGCACAGGCTGGATCTTTCTGATTGGCGGCACAGTTGAGTCCTGGCGCAATGGCAAGCAGGGGTGCATTGCATGCAACACTGCTGAGGGTGAGTACGTGGCTCCTGGCTTAGGCGCATGTGAGAGTGTGTGGCTTCGTCGTTTGTTGTCTGAGTTACGTCAGCCTGTCGCATCCATCACATTGCATTGTGACAATGAGAGTTCCATGGTCATCGCTGACAATGACGGCATGCACCACACACACACACAAAGCACATCAACGTTGAGTATCACTATGTGCGTTCGTTGTTGCATGACGGCAGCATTAGCATCGTGTGGGTTGAGACAGTACGATAGTTGGCTGACTTCTTAACCAAGGCACTGAAGCGTGACTCGTTCAAGAAGGCTGTGATTTTGGTCGGCGTGCGTCTGTGAGTTGCTCTCTTTGTCTCTGCTTGCATCTCTGCGTGGTCTGGGAGAGTCTGGTTGTTGTCTGTGTCTCTACCCGCACATGTACACTACGCCTGTGAGTCATGGGGGAGTGTTGGTTTTCGCGCATCTCTCATTGTACTCTATTGTGTCCTCCCGGCTTGTGTACATCGGCGTGTAGATGACTGACGGCGAGACTTGACGCTGCTGGAGTGTCGCGCAGTGGAGTCGACGCACGCTGAGACCCACGCACCGTTCGTTGAAGCCTCCTCCCTACGGCGATGCGCTCAGCTCCATCGGCAGGCCTCCGCGACGGTCGAGCCGCCGGCGGTCACTGCCACTACAGATGTTGTTTCCATGCACTCAGCTTTGTTTCTGGTTGTGGCATTGTGTCTGCATCGTCATGATATGCGTAGGGTCCACTCCTACTGTGTGGCCTTGCTTGGCGTCACTGACTGTCATATGCACTGCCCAGGTTCGGGCAGCCATAACTCCTTGCTGCTATTTTTCTAGCTGATTCTGACCGCAAGACTGCGTTTGCAACGTCGGTATTATGGTATGGTCCAGCTTTCCGGCAAAACGGACGACGCCCGGGTTTTGGGCTGTCGGGCGTCTGGCCGGGCTCACCGAGAAAACCCTGCCTGCCAGAAAGTAGGTCTAGGACTATTTTCTGATTGGCTGGTTAGCTGAGTAACAAGTTCTACAGTAGTGGGAGGGAGCCAGCACTTGGAGGGGTCTCCCATTGTTGCTCATTCTTCATTCCTAACCAGTCACTTTCAGTTTTCAGCCGCTTTCTGGTGCTAACACTGGCGCACGCGTTTTTGAGTAACAAACCCAAAGCTTCCAGACTTAGACTCTAGAGCAGCAAACTGAGGGGGCAGTTGACTTGAGCAACGAGCATGGAAGCCCGCACGCTGTATGAACAACACTGCTTCCCCAACCTGCTGCCTAGATTTTCCAGCTGGGACAACCCTGGATGGTCTCACGTTGTGAGGTAGCCGCTGAGCATCAAGATTAATGCGTAGTTGAAGGAGGCATGTCTCTAGGCTAGTCTCCCTAAGGTTCAATACAATAGGGGCAGCTTATCTGGTGTGCTAGAAACATCAAATCTAGTTATCGGTCCCTTCTTGAGAACATAAACATTGATGATGGGGGGTTGCAGGACAGGGTGGTCGTGCTGAACCAAGAGTACTAGGACGAATTTCATGTGGCGGGGAGGGATGGTTGAGTAGGGTTCAATGGCAGGCGGTGTCATTGGCTGGAGGCATGGAGGCCTAGCCCATGGAATTTACCAATGGGGGAGCTGCACATGATTTTCAGAGAGATCCTGGTCTTGGAAACATGTTGGCTCCATGCTCATGACACCCCAACGATGTCATAGTAGTCAACATCAGCGCAGCCCTTGTCAAGAATAAGCCTACCACTGTCAACAATGATGACGTCTAGTACATAGGAGAGGCGAACACAATGGATACTTGTAACCTAACCTTGAGAGCAGAGGCTGGTGTAGAATACATTACCAGTGCCAATATGCCTTACAGGTCGAGTTCTTATGGCGATCTTTGTTGCTGACCTGGTTGGTGTTCTTGAAGTCGTTGCTACGACGATAGAAGCGGTTATAATTAAGGGGCAGCGCCTTGAAAGAGAAGTGTTGGATGGGTTGCGTAACGTACGGATGCACCAAAGTGAAAAACACCACTCGGATGGAAGCAAGAGCTACAATCAGGGTGCAACGGAATTGACTACACCCGGAACCCCCGAAATCCCTCTAATAATAGAGGGATTTTGCAGTGCTCCAAGCGGAGAGCACGCAAGTGGTGGGGGATCTCCTCATGTAACTACTACTATTTTGGGATGCTTGGTGATTGAGGTGGGAGTATCTATAGGTGCTTATGGTGGCCGTGGATGCCATACAGCCAGACGTACTTAACGATTCGCATCAAGGCTACGAGGAGGTTATGGAGTTGGTCATGGCATGGCGGACGGAAATGTAGAAGCTACAAGAAATGAAAGAGAGGATGGGGCAATAGCGCATGGTGCTACTAGCATGGGGGTAGGAGGACCTGAGGGAATGGAAGGCAGAACTTTATGTTGTCAACTTTATGTTTTCTGGCATAACATCCCTTCTTAATGGTGTTTGTTGTATGTTGCAGACACCCACGTCAATGGATAGTCAAGTTCATGAAGGGTTATAATCATTCATGTTTCTATTTTTTTTTCTTCTTTATTGGCTAGTACATGTTCTTTAAAATATTTCTTCTTGTGTTGTGTGCAAGAGGGCTTCAGAGAGCCAGCAATATAGGAACGCTTACAACAAGGGGTAGAATTCTTGCTAAAGATCTGCCCTTACTTTGCCTATGTAAGGCTCAAATTACTTGAATGTTTTCAAAGGATTTTTTTTGTTCTATTTGTGTGGTTAAAATTATACACATGCGAAAGGATTTAAGTGGGAACTTGGTTTTTGTAGAAAACATCATATGTTGGCTTGCAATTGCTTTCTCATGTAAGGTGCAATGCTTTATTTGTGGGTGAAAATGAAGACATTGACAATGGTCATGGAGCTGTGTCAAATACCTTTGCTGGTCCATAATGGCCACATACATGAATATTTGCATACAAAGGTACTAATGGTGCTGAAGAAAATGTTTATTAGAGTGAGCCAACCACATTGCATGTGTGATATCATCACGAATGTTCCTTATAGGCAAATGCACTTTCCCGTCATCTTCAACTTCCTCTCGTGCTCGCTGCTAAGCACGCACCTCTTCCAAGTTAGGCCTAAAGTCTGCGTTGTATTCCATTTGCACATCTTGAAAGGACATGAACATGTTGTGTAAAGTACAGTATGCGATGGCGATTTCAGCATGCATTTCCATAGTGAACCCCTACATATTTGTATAAGATGTGAAACTTGTGTTTCAGTTGGTTGATTACAAACTTCACCATCATCCGCAATGAGGAGTGACAAAGGTTGAACATCTCCTGGGTCGTTTGGGGCTCTTGCAGCTCTCCAACACGAACATCCTCCCACAAGTGATAACGAATTCCCCTACAAGGAGTAAGGAGCTCCAGCAACAACGAGCGTTCAACATTAGGCAATATGTACTTGCCAACTGGAGAATCAAAACCATGTGCCCGTGCCTCTCGGTACACATGCACATCATGTGTAATCTTCTCAAATCTTATGTATACCCACAGAATAGTCTCATCGAAGTGAACAACAATGAGGTAATTCTCGGTCTTTTCATTCTTCCTCTTCCTTTATGGAGTCTGACATTGCAAAAGGAACCACGTGTGCATGTGAGTTCCTTCGAATACTATAATGCATTTTTAGAACCACGATATGAAGTGGCATCAGTGAGCAATTTTGGCTAGAACATGTACTTCATCCTTAAACTTGATGTATGTTGGCCCAAGGTCAAGGAAAACTTCCAAGACATGAGAAAAATTAAGTGAAAGCGTCTTTGTCAAGTGTTCAAAGGACTGAACCCTCCTGTGCATCCCCTTGCCTACCACTGTATTGTACAGGAACATGGCCATGGACATCGGTACTAAGAGATTCCTTGTCGAGCCAAGGCATCCCTCTCGTAAAGCACCCACAAACGGATCAAAATGTCATGCATCTATGCCTACAACATCATACACTCTCATGGCATTGGCCTCGTTCTTAAACAGTTCTACTTTATAACGGTTACCAACAAGAGGGCATGTCAGGAATGATGAAGGGATGTGCAACATACATGCAAATGAGGAATGAGAACATGAGCACCTATTCCATGACTCGCGCTTGCACGTCTGGATTCGCCATGTCATGGTCAGGGTTCATGGCATCTTTAGGACCAATTTTAACAACCCCACCATGAATTCGATTCCATTACAAATGTGGGAGTTAGCTTTTGATGTGAACCCACTAGCGTTAATCATCGAGGGTGATTCTGACAAACTTTAAAGACCCTTCATTGAGAGGCTTACAAGCACCTTCATGACATTCGTATCGAATTACCTATCATACTCTTGGTATTTTGTATCTTTTAGCCAATTTTGCCATACCAAAGGGGCATATGGCGTGGGGTGGTTGAAATTTGAAGATCCACTATATGTGGCTGGGTATTTGATGAAGGATAGAATGGTGTTGATAAGATTCTTATGACACTTAAATGTTTCTTGGTTTGAGGGTGTACGAAGTGAAGGTTGATATAATACACTAATATTCTAATAAATTGAGGCATTGATATTACTGATGTGTTTGGCTTTAAGGGTCATTCTTCATTTCTGTTTCCATATCTCGTGGAAATTTATAGCTAGGAGAAGGTACGACAACTGGGTTTGTTTGGAGGTTGGCGGAAGTTGAGGTTGGTAGTTGGGGTTGGGCATGTATAAGATGTTAATTAGGCTAAGGCGGCAAGGATAGATTGTAGGTTGGGCAATCTCAAAAGGTGCATATGATCATTTTTCTGTGGAGGTTACATAAGGTATCCATGCTTTCAAAGGATGGACAAAGAAAATTGAGGCATTTTCATGCTTGTTCGCATCTAAGAGTGATACACATGACAATCTACTTTAATGGGCTATGGGGGGATGAGACAATGTTTTGGTATTCATGGAAGGAATTGTTGTGGGTCTATGGAGGGCCACTCCCAATTCGAAATCAAGGTGATTAAATTGAGGTGTTTTTAAAGGAGAGATTTTATAGCTCTTCAAGAGAGGGTTTATGGGTGTTTAGTTTCCTCAGTGGATTGGTAGTATTGTTATTGCAACCAAGGAAGAAGTCATTTGTGATATGGTGGTGGTCCACCCATTAAGTTGGAAGACATTTTATGGCTTTGGGGTTGGCACTGTGAGGGAATTTTAAGCATTGCTTATACTAATTTTTACTATGAAAGAAAAATTTTGTCTATAAGAACATAGATGAGGATAGGAGTGTGGTGGCTCATTGATGTTGGGAACCGGTTTTCTTTGTTAGCTAATGGTAGTTGTGTTTTCTACAATCAACTTTGTGATCCCCTCTAGAGAAGTGAATTTGTTCACTTGATCAAGAAGTCTTCTCTGTATATGGAGGTATTTGCTACGTTCTTCATCCTCCGAGAATGAAATGCAACTTTGGGGAGGGTTGCATTTACTTTTTGAAAATGAACCCGTAGATTTTAGCTTGCCCAAAATACATTCCACCTCATTCAGTTACAAGAAATTTTAAAATGGCATATTATTTAGAAACATTCAGAGCCTTCTACCAGTGGGGGACAGATGATACGGTTTATGAGCCATAGGTATAATTCACATGACAACGCATCCTTAGACCCTCGATATGAAATTCAAATTGCCAAATTCTTCTATGCATTAATGCCACAAGCACGGGCTTCTTAAGAATAAGTATGCTTGCATAAAGACCATAAATAGTTTGTACACTACTTTTCAATCGTGATGATTTCTTGTGTGAGTGTTGAATAGCACAATAGAAGCACAACAAAGAATACAAATATGAGTAGAAGCCATAATCCAGAGATATGGTTCATCGAGGCCATTTTATACACTCTTTTCTGGTGTGTACCTTGAGTGTGCTCTCTTGAAAGAGAAGAGAGTACACTCATGAGAGCACACTCACTTACTTTTGACTTGCACAAAACCCTACACAAATTCCATAATGTATGAGCATTTAGTAATGTTTTCCTACATGGAAAAAAACTATTCTCAGGAAGGATTGCAGTGTGTGGGTTTGGTGTATGTGGCAAGTAAGCTTCGCCACCGTACAAAAGAACACTGAGAGTGAACTCATTTGTTTCATATGTTGAATCTCACCATCAATTTCTCTTATATGGCCAAAAGCCCCTCTTCATAGAAAGGAATCCAGTATGTGGGATTAGTTCCTCTCACCAGTGTGCTCAGGTAGCATGCAAAAGTACACGTATAGCATACTTCATGTGCTTGTTTGTCTCTTATAATGAAGCAAACCTTTTTTTGTCCTATATGGCCAAAGATATCTCTACTTTGGAAGGAATTTGGTGTTTGGGGTTAGTGTATATGAAAAACTTGCTCATGCACCATATAAGAGTACACTAAGAGCATACTCAATGTGCTGAACTGTCTCATATGTCATATAACAGGTCACCTTTTGTCCCATACAACCAAACAAACTCTTTCTAGGAAGGAATTCGGTGCATGGGGTAGTTGTATGTTGGCAAGTGTGCTCAAGAACAATACAAAAGTATGTTAAGAACACACTTCATGCAATCAAATGTCACATATTTCAAAATTAGTTATCTTCTTAGGAAACTTTTCAGTGTGTGGTTACTATTATGCATGAGATATTCTATAAAACGTTTGGGGTTAGCTGTTTATGACATACGAAGAACTCATCTTCGAATGAGGAAATTTTGATTATGTCAAGTTGAACCACATAGAAATGCATAATGGATGGTTTTTTTCACTTAGAGAGATAGACTATGCTTGAGATTAATTTCCATGTTCCTCATTTAGATTTTTTTACTAGGTTTGATGAAATGGTAATTACTATACGAGATATGTTTTGTACTTCTTTTGATTGCTAATGAACACCTGGTCGTATTTTCAAACATGAGTGATTTCGACAAATGGAGACCAAAAAAAGTGTTTCAATGATGACCTCTTGTAAGATTGCGGGGGTGTGATGGTTTTTTTTTTCACCTTACATGCTGCCTATTAGCAGGGCCTCAAAGGTTAAGTTTCTTCAACCAGGTCAATAATCTCCATGACCTCCATATTTTTGCATGTAAATAATGGTTTCATTTGACATGATTTGGGTAAATTTTCCCCAATTCAACCATGGCATCATGCAAATCCGCCCTTCTTCCAACCATGTAAAAGAAGTGAATTTTTTCATATCCATATGTCTACCATAGTATCAGGTCTTCGTGCAAAGAAAAGTGAAACAACATCTATCAACCAAAATCTCTTGGGTGATGGTGATTTTTCCTGCGGACGGACGATGATGCTATAATATCAATGCCGCATAGTTCGCATACCATTTCTGATATACCATTTCATGATGTGTTTTGTGGATATGCAGAATATAAAGTTCTTCGGTTGTACCTTGCAACGCAGGAGTGAGCCTGCGTCCGAACAACTGCGGAAGGTTTTTGGTAGTCCGTACATCCACGAAAACGCGTTTTTCACCCAGCAGCTAGGGGCATGCATCCCCCCTCAACACTCGTTGTCATCATCATTAGCCAATCCTCCAAGTGTGGCTCACCTCCCGCGCCCGCCAACGACTTCACTTCGCAAAAAGATCTGTTTTTATGGGAGCCTTAAAGCAACCATTCAACAAATTGCCCACCATTCGAAATGCGTCGGCGGTTGTAACAGATTCTTCAGATCGCATCCTTCTCTCAACCGGCGACGACATCGGATTGGCGCTTGAAGGTACGAGCGCAAAACAGGCCGTGCTCAAGCTACAGCTACAGCACAGTGTGCAGTTGAGGCAGCTGCAACAGCACATCACTTTGCCATGCGGCCTTGAGAAGCCGCAATCCCCACGTATTTTAGGGTAAGTTTGGATTACTCAGCATTGGGCCTCACGGTTCCGGATTTCTGCGATTTGACCGCTAAAAGACGCCCGTTTCTGCGGTTCGGCTGACCGTTACTTTAAGGAACGCGGTCGACTAGGCCGTCAGTCGACTCAGATGCGAGTCAATGCGGTCGGACTCCCACCCTCAATCATAGCGAAACTAGCTGTCGAAAGAGAACGACGTGAACCGGACTGCGACGTCCCTGGACGCAGTGTTCTGCGGCCGCGAGGGCCAATGCTGAGTAATCCAAACTGACCCTTAGATACTTGCCATCTGTTTCACAGAACACAGTGACCAACCAACGACTCCTGCCTAACTAGTGTGTACTTCTCGGTCCCTTTTCCGCCATCTGCAAGTACTCTACTCGACAGACAACTTGTGCCACGCCATGGCAGCCACCTTCGACACGCACCGTCCATCGTCTATGGTTGAGGAGGTGGAGCTGCTTGTTTTAGAGAGTCGCCTACAGCTTCTACAAAGCCAGCGGCAGCTGTGCGCAGTGCGCTGTCAGCGTTTCACCAGCCAGATCGAGGCCGCCCTCAGCCGCAGCAGCCGTACCTCAGCGTCAGCAGCCGTTGACGAAGTTGAGCAGGATGATGCACAGGACGACTGGGGCGCCGAGCTGCGCGGCATTCCTCGCCGTACATCTCGTGCCAGTCTGTCCGACACTGCGCCCTCCTCCCCTTCCTCCCACAGGCACATGCGCCGAATGCACCGCACACGCAGGGCCTCCACCGGCAGCTGGCCCGTCGACCTCTACTACTCCAACTGAGCCACTGTGGCAGTGTGGGTGGCTGCGGCTCTTCCACCGCGCACGTGTGTGTGTGTGTGTGTGCCATTGTGAGAGTTGCGCCGCCTCATCCCTTCCGCACATACCCATCCGAAGCCTATAGAGCTCCAACGGCCATGCCAAGTGCTCACCACGCCATTATGACGTCCTCCCAACAGAGAAAGCGATGTGCTTGCCGCTTCCTTTCCTACGACGGCAAACGGAACTCAGCGCATTCAGTAGCGAGCGACAGCGCACTTGCGCAACCATCTGGCGAAAGAGACCCATCACACGGCACATGGCTCTCGGCCTCAGTTGCCGATTGCGATTGCGGCAGTCGACGACCACGGCCGTCAGTTGACGTGTGCGCGCGCATGGCCGTTAGTGCAACGGCCGCCATGCTCCGTGCCTTGTTTGAGCATAGCAACAATGCCGACGCAACACCACGAGGAGAAGCAGAAGCGTAGGCAGCTACCACAAGTAGCCTACTTGGCAAACTACGTTGCAGGTATTCTCGACAGTGAAAGAGAGAACTACTCTTGCCTCGGAAAACTCTACTCCAGAAGACCCGAGTAGGAGGAGTTGTTCACATGGCTTTGAGAGCTATGTACCACAAGCCTCTAAAGAGGCAGGGCATCCAGAGACTGTTGACAAGTTGCATTTTGAAAGGATTCAATCATGTTTGCAGTCCCCTCTTTACTCAACCCTCTTCCCTCCCTCCCCTCAATCTCTTTGCCCTCCCTCTTCTCTTTCTTCCTCCCACTTCTTGCCCTTTCTACTTCCCTCCCTTCAACTCTCTTTCTGCCCCTCTCCCCCCCCT
>SZWC01004111.1:4485-30141 GCA_023375785.1 Penium margaritaceum
GGGGGGGGCAATAGCCCAGAGTTCAGAGTTCAGGGGCCAACGGCC
Source organism: Penium margaritaceum (assembly GCA_023375785.1). Classification (NCBI taxonomy): domain Eukaryota; kingdom Viridiplantae; phylum Streptophyta; class Zygnematophyceae; order Desmidiales; family Peniaceae; genus Penium; species Penium margaritaceum. Next base: position 4,531 of record SZWC01004111.1, read on the forward strand.
CAGAGTCCCTAGCTACAGCTACAGCTAGACCTAGCTATGGCTACAGCTACAGCTACAGCTAGAGTCCGTGAACGGCAGCCACAGCTACAGCTACAGCTAGAGTTAGCGAGGGCGGAGCCACGGGCTCAGGGACGGCAGACGGAGATCCAGAAGCAGGCGGCCGAGCCAAGGCAAGTCCAAGGGTCCGAACGGGAGCGGGAAAGGGTAGAGCCGAAGCGAGAGAAAAAAGCGAACCTGCACAGAAGCAAACGAACAAGGTTTAGACAGGGAAAACAACGAGCAGGCAAGAATGAAGAACCTGCAAGAGACAACGAGAGAGAAATAGCGTGGGTGGGAGGGGGGTCGGAACGGGGAGGAAAGCGGGGAAAGCGAGAAAAGAGCGAGGGTGGGAGGGGGGTCGGAACGACAACAAGGCCCCGAAGGGGGCGGACCTGGGAGGGAGGCTGCCGATGACGGCAGGTCAGTGGCGACGGCCACGGGGGAGAGGAGAGACGGCGGGGACGGTGATAGCGGAGAGACGTGCCAGCAGAGTCCGTCAACACGGGCGGAAGTCAGCGGAAGCGGAAGCGGAGTGACGGCGGCCACAGTCCCGTTCAATGGCTTGATGCCATGTTGAAATAGGACAGGTTGAGGGGGAGGGAGAGAGGATGGAGGTGAGTGGAGGAGGCGGGAGGCGGTTGGAGCTGGGAGTTAGCCGCGGGGCTAACTATCCCTCTCGAGAGCTGTGAGGGGGAGAAGCTCTCGAGAGCTTGTGAGGGGGGATCACTCTCGAGGCTTGTGAGAGGGGGGGGGGTTCAACACTTAGTGCGAGAGAGGATCGAGACGAGAAGCTTGTATGTTTTGTGGAAAAGAATGAGCGTGACGGGGGAGCAAGAGTGACCCCTATCGGGTTGCCCTCGCTCCCCAGACTGCGGTTCGCCCTAAAGTGTGGCGAACCACATAAGGGGTGCATAGGGTCTCTACGCGCAAAATGTCTCGTGCGACCCAGACGGGGTGACGCAGCAAGGCCTACGTCTCGTAAGAAGTCAGCACAACCAAAGAAATGAGACTAAACTAGGCTAGCTAACGCAAGTAGACACAGAAATGTTTGCTACTTTAACATAAACATCGTGCATAAACGTTGTGCGTAAAAGGTGTGCATAAACTTTGTGCATTAAATTTTTGAGTAAACGTTGTGCATAAACATTGTGCTTAAACTTTGTGCATAAACATTGTGCATAAACTTTGTGCATAAACGTTGTGCATAAACTTTGTGCACATCTTTGTGCATAAATGTTGTGCATTACATTTGTTCATAAACCTTGTGCATATATTTTGTGCATAAACATTTTGCATAAACGTTGTGCATAAACGTTTTGCATAAACATTGTGTATAAACATTGTGCATAAACTTTGTGCATAAACGTTGTGCATAAACGTTGTGCATAAACTTTCTGCATAAAATTTGTGCATAAACTTTGTGCATAAACCTTGTGCATAAATGTTGTTCATTAACTTTGTGCATAAACTTTGTGCATAAACTTTGTGCAGAAAGTTTGTTCATAAACTTTGTGCATAAACTTTGTGCATAAGCTTTGTGCATAAACTTTGTGCATAAACTTTGTGCATAGACTTTGTGCATAAAATTTGTGCATAAACTTTGTGCATAAACTTTAAGCATAAACATTGTGCATAAACTTTGTGCATAAACTTTGTGCATGAACGTTGTGCATAAACGTTTTGCATACAGTTTGTGCATTAACTTTCTGCATAAACTTTGTGCATAAACGTTGTGCATAACATTCTGCATAAACTTTGTGCATAAACTCTGTGCATAAACTTTGTGCGTAAACGTTGTGCATAAACATTGTGCTTTGAATTTTTGCATAAACTTTGTGCATAAACTTTGTGCATAAACGTTCTGCATAAGCTTTGTGCATCAACTTTGTGCATAAACGTTGTGCCTAAACTTTGTGCAGAAACATTGTGCATAAACTTTGTGCATAAACTTGGAGCATAATCATTGTGCATAAACTATGTGCAAATACGTTCTGAATAAACGTTGTGCATTAACTTTGTGTATAAATGTTGTGCATAAACCTTGTGTATAAAGTTTGTGCATAAGCTTTCTGCATAAACTTTGCGCATAAATGTTGTGCATAAACTTTATTCATAAACGTTGTGCATAAGCTTTGTGCCTAAACGTTTTGCATAAACTTTGTGCATAAAATTTGTGCATAAACGTTTTGCGAAAACGTTGTGCAAAAACATTGTGCATAAACTTTGTGCATAAATGTTATGCATAAAATTTGTGCATAAATTCTTTTCATAAACATTGTGTATAAAATTTGTGCCTTAACTTTGTTCATAAACTTTGGAAATAAACTTTGTGCATAAGCTTTGTGCATAAACATTGTGCATTAACTTTGTGCATAAACATTGTGCATAAACTTTGTGAATAAACGTTGTGCATAAACGATCTGCAAAAACTTTGTGCATAACTGTGGTGCATGAACTTTCTGCATCAACGTTGTGCATAATCTTTGTGCATTAACTTTGTGCATAAATGTTTTGCATGAACTTTGGGCGTAAACGTTCTGCATAAAAATTGTGCATAAACTTTGTGCATAAACTTTGTGCATAAAATTTGTGCAGAAATGTTGAGCATAAACTTTGTGCATAGTCTTTGTGCGTAAACGTTCTGCATAAAAATTGTGCATAAACTTTGTGCATAAACTTTGTGCATAAAATTTGTGCAGAAATGTTGAGCATAAACTTTGTGCATAGTCTTTGTGCGTAAACGTTGTGCATAAACTTTGTGCATAAACGTTGTGCTTAAACTTTGTGCATAAACTTTGTGCATAAACGTTGTGCATAAACATTGTGCATAAAATTTGTGCATAAACATTGTGCATAAACTTTGTGCATATCTTTGTGCATAAATGTTGTGCATAAAATTTGTGCATAACTTTGTGCATAAACATTGTGCATAAAATTTGTGCATAAACGTTGTGCATAAACTTTGTGCATAAAGTTTGTGCATAAACTTTCTACAGAAACATTATGCATAAACATTGTGCATAAACTTTCAGCATAAACTTTGTGCATAAACTCTGTGCATAAACACTGTGCGTAAACGTTGTTCATAAACTTTGTGCACACGTTTTGTGCATACACGTCATGCATAAACTTTGTGTATAAACTTTGTGCATAAACGTTCTGCATATACTTCGTGCATAAAAGTTTTGGAAAAACATTCGGCATAACCTTTGTGCATGAAATCTGTGCATAAACTTTGTGCCTAAACTTTGCGCATAGAATTTGAGCATAAACTTTGTGCATAAAAATTGTACATAAACTTTGTGCATAAACTTTGTGCATAAACATTGTGCATACACTTTGTGCATAAACGTTGTGCTTAAACTTTGTGCATGAAGTTTGTGCATAAATGTTTCGTATAAACGTTTTGCATAAACGTTGCACATAAATGTTGTGCCTAAACATTGTGCATAAACTTTGTGCATAAACTTAGTGCATAAAATTTGTGCATAAACGTTGTGCATAAACTTTGTGCATAAGCTTTGTGCATAAACATTGTGCATAAACTTTGTGCATAACTTTGTGCATAAATGTTGTGCATAAACTTTGTGCATGAGTTTGTGCATGAAATTTGTGCATTAACTCTGTGTATAAACTTTGTGCATAAATAGTTTTTCCTAAACTTTGTGCATAAACGTTTTGCATATAGTTTATGCATAACCTTTGTGCATAACCTTTGTGCATAAACTTGGTGCATCGATTATGTGCATAAACGTTGTGCATGGACTTTGTGCATAAACCTTGTGCACAAACATTGTGCATAAACTTGTGCATAAACATTGTGCATAAGCTTTGTGCATAAACTTTGTGCATAGACTTTGTGCATATACGTTGTGCAGAAACTTTGTGCAGAAACTTCTGCACAAAAACTGTGCATTAAATTTGTGCATAAAACTTTTGCATAAACTTTGTGCATAAACGTTGTGCATAAACTTTGTGCATAAACTCTGTGCATTAACTTTGTGCATGAACTTTGTGCATACATTTTGTGCATAAACGTTGTGCACAAGCTTTGTGCATAACCTTTGTGCATCAAGGTTGTGCATAAACATTGTGCATAAACTTTGTGCATAAACGTTGTGTATATATTTTGTGCATAAACTTGGTGCATATTCTTTCTGCAAAGACCTTGTGCATAAACTTAGTGCATCAACTTTGTGCATAAACTTTGTGCATAAACTTTGTGCAAAAACGTTGTGCATAAACGTTGTGCATAAAATTTGTGCATAAACTTTGTGCATAAACTTTGTGCAGAAAGATTTGTGCATACACTTTGTGCATAAACGTTGAGCATACACTTTGTGCATAAACGTTGTGCACAAATTTTCTGCATAATCATTCTGCATAAACTTTGTGCATAAACTTTGTGCATACACTTTGTGCATAAACGTTGTGCATAAAATTTGTGCATACACTTTGTGCATAAACTTTGGAAATAAAGTTTGTGCATAAACTTTGTCCATAAATGTTCTGCATAAAGTTTGTGCAAAAAATTTGTGCATAAACTCTGTGCATGAAATTTGTGCATAAACTTTGTGCATAAACTTTGTTCATAACCTTAGTGCACATACGTTGTGCACAAACTTTGTGCATAAACTTTGTGCATAAACTTTGTGCATAAACTTTGTGCATACACTTTGTGCATAAACGTTGTGCATAAACTTTGCGCATAAACTTTGTGCATAAACTTTGTGCATAAACTTAGTGCATAAACTTTCTACACAAACTTTGTGCATGAAATTTGTGCATAAACTTTGTGCATAAACTTTGTGCTAAAACCTTGTGCATAGACGTTGTGCATAAACTTTGTGCATAAACTTTGTGCATAAATTTTGTGCACACACTTTGTGCATAAATCTTGTGCATGAATGTTGTGCATCAACATTTTGCATAAACATTGTGCATAAACTTTGTGCATAAAATTTGTGCATAAACGTTGTGCATAAACGTTGTGCATGGAATTTGTGCATGAACTTTGTGCATAAACGTTGTGCATAAACTTTTTGCATAAACGTTGTGCATTAACTTTGTGCATTAACATTGTGCACAAACTTTGTGCATAAACTTTGTGCATAAACGTTGTGCATAAACTATGTCTATAAACGTTGTGCATAAACGTTCTTCATAAACTTTGTACATAAACGTTCTCCATAAACGGTGTGCATAAACTTTGTGCATAAACGTTGTGCATGAAATGTGTGCATAATCTTTGTGCATAAACTTTGTGCATAAACTTAATGCATAAATGTTGTGCACGAGCTTTGTGCATAAACTTTGTGCATAAACTTTGTGCATAAACTTTGTGCATGACGTTGTGCATGAGCCTTGTGCATAAACGTTGTGAATAAACTTTGTGCATAATCGTTCTGCATAAACTTTGTGCATAAACGTTGTGCATAAACCTTGTGCATATACTTTGTGCATGAAATTTGTGAAGAAACTTGTGCATAAACTTTGTGCATAGACTTTGTGCATAAAAAGTGTGCATAAACTTTGTGCATAAACGTTCTGCATAAACTTTGTGCATAAACTTAGTGAATAAATGTTGTGCATAAACTTTGTGCATATAATTTGTGCATAAACTTTGTGCATAAACTTTGTGCATACACTTTGTGCATAAACTTTGTGCATAAACTTAATGCATAAATGATGTGCATAAACTTTCTAAATAAACGTTTTGCATAAGCGTTGTGCATAAACTTTGTGCATAAGCGTTCTCTATAAACTTTGTGCATAAGCTTTGTGCATAAAATGTGTGCATAAACTTTGTGCAGGAACTTTGTGCATAAACTTGGTTCATAAACGTTGTGCACAAACTTTGTGCATAAATTTTGTGCATAAACGTTGTGCATACACTTTGTGCATATACGTTGTGCATGAACTTTGCACATAAACTTTGTGAATAAACTTTGTGCATAATTTTTCTGCATAAACTTTGTGCATAAACGTTGTGCATACACTTTGTGCATAAACTTTGTGCATAAACGTAGTTCATAAATTTTGTGCATAAACTTTGTGCATAAACGTTCTGCTTAAACTTTATGCATAAACTTTGTGCATAAACGTTGTGCATACACTTTGTGCATAAACTTTCTGCATAAATTTTGTGCATACACTTTGTGCGTAAACGTTGTGCATACACTTTGTGCATAAACATTGTGCGTAAACTTTGTGCATAAACCTTGTGCATGAACTTTCTGCATAAACTTTCTGCATGAATTTCTGTGCATGAACTTTGTGCATGAATGTTGTTCATAACCCTTGTGCATAAACGTTTTGCATAAACTTTGTGAATAAATGTTGTGCATAAAGTTTATGCATAAACTTTGTGCATAAACTTTGTGCATAAAGTTAATGCATACACTTTGTGCATAAACTTTGTGCATAAACATTGTGCATAAACGTTGTGCATGATTTTTGTGCATGAACTTTGTGCATAAAATCTGTGCATAAACGTTGTGCATAAAATTTGTGCATAAACATTGTGCATGAACTTCCTGCATAAACGTTGTGTATAAACTTTGCTCATAAACATTCTGCATAACATTTGTGCATAAATGTTGTGAATAAACATTCTGCATAAACTTTGTGCATAAACTTTGTGCATAAACTTTGTGCATAAATGTTGTGCATAAACTTTGTGCATAAAAATTCTGCATAAAGTTTGTGCATGAATGTTGTGAATAAACATTCTGCATAGACTTCGTGTATAAACTTGGTGCATAGAATTTGTGCATAAACTTTGTGCATAAACGTTGTGCACAAACTTTGTGCATATACATTGTGCTTAAACGTTGTGCATAAACTTTGAGCATAAACTTATTGCATTAACGTTCTGCACAAAATTTGTGCATAAACATTGTGCATAAACGTTGTGCAAACGATGTGTAGATAAACGTTGTGCAAAACGTTTGTGCATAAACGTAGTGCATAAACGTTGTGCACAAACTTTGTGCATAAACTAAGTGCATAAGCTTTGTGCATAAAATTTTTGCCTACACTTTGTGCATAAATGTTGTGCATGAACTTTGTGCATAAAATTTGTGCATGAACTTTGTGCATAAACGTCTTGCATGAACTATGTGAATAAATTTTGTGCATAAACTTTGTGCATAAACCTTGTGCATAAACTGTGTGCATAAACTTTGTGCATAAACGTTGTGCATAAACTATGTGCATAAACTTTGTGCATAAACTTTGTGCACACACTTTGTGCATAAAGGTTGTGCATACACTTTGTGCATAAACTCTGTGCATAAATTTTGTACATAAACTCTGTACATAAACGTTCTGCATAAACTTTGTGCATAAACTTTGTGCATAAACTTTGTGCATAAGCTTTGTGCATAAACTTTGTACATAAACTCTCTGCATACACTTTGTGCATAAAAGATGGGCATACACTTTGTGCATAAACGTTGTGCATAGAATTTGTGCATAATAAATGTGCATAAACTTTCGGCATAACCTTTGTGCATAAACGTTGTGCATAAAATTTCTGCATAAACGTTGTGCATAAACTTTGTGCAAAAACTTTGTGCATAAACTTTGTGCATAAACTTTGTGCATAAACTTTGTACATAAACATTCTGCATAAACTTTATGCATAAACTTTGTGCATAAACTTTCTGCATAAAATTTTTGCATAAACTTTGTGAATAAACTTTGTGCATAAACTTTGTGCATAAAGGTTATGCATGAACTTGGTGCGTAAACTTTGTGAATAAACTTTGTGCAAAAACGTTCTGCATTAACTTTGTGCATAAACTTTGTGTGATAACCTTGTGCATAAACTTTGTGCATAAACTTTGTGATAAATTTTGTGCATAAATGTTTTGCATAAACCTCGTGTATAGACTTTGTGCATAAGCTTTTTGCATAAGCTTTGTGCATAAACTTTGTGCATAAACTTAGTGTATAAACGCTGTGCACAAACTTTGTGCATAAACTTTGTGCATAAACTTTGTGCATAAAACTTGTGCACAAAATTTGTGCATAAACTTTGTGCATACACTTTGTGCATAAACTTTGTGCATAAACTCAGTGCATAAATGTGGTGCATAAACTTTGTGTATTGTATTTGTGCATAAACTCTCTGCATAAACTTTCTGCATAGACTATGTGCATAAACTTTGTGCATAAATGTTGTGCATAAACATTGTGCATAAACTTTGTGCATACACTTTGTGCATAAAGGTTGTGCATACATTTTGTGCATAAACTTTGTGCGTAAACTTTGTGCATAAACCTTGTGCATGATTTTTCTGCGTAAACGTTGTGCATAAACTTTTTGCATAAAATTTGTGCATAGACGTTGTTCATAAACTTTGTGCATAAACTTTGTGCTTAAACTTTGAGCATAAAAGTTGTGCATAAACTTTGTGCATAAAATTTGTGCATATACTTTGTGCATAAACTTTGTGCATAAACCTTGTGCATTAAATTTGTGCATAAACGTTGTGCAAAAAATTAATGCATAAATATTTTACATAAACTTTGTGCATAAATGTTGTGCATATAATTTGTTCATAAATGTTGTGCATAAACTTTGTGCATAAACCTTCTGCACACAGTTTGTGCCTAAACTTTGTGCATAAACTTTGTGCATAAACGTTGTTCGTAAACATTCTGCACAAACTTTGTGCATTAATGTTGTGAATAGAATTCTGCATAAACTTTGTGCATAAACGTTGTGCATAAAATTTGTGCATAAACGTTGTGCATAAACTTTGTGTATAGACTTTGTGCATAAACTTTGTGCATAAACGTCGTGCACAAACGTTGTACATTAACTTTGTGCATAAACGTTGTGCATAAACATTGTGCATAACCTTTGTGTATATACGTTCTGCACAGAATTTGTGCATAAACGTTGTGCATAAACTTTGTCCACAAACGTAGTGCATAAATGTTGTGCACAAACTTTGTGCATAAACTTAGGGAATAACATTTGTGCATAAACTTTGTGCATTAAATGTGTGCATAAACGTTGTGCATAAACTATGTGCATAAGCATTGTGCATACACGTTGTGCATAAAATATGTGCATAAAGATTGTGCAGAAACGTTTTGCATAAACTTTGTGCATAAACGTTTTTCATAAACATTCTGCATAAACTTTGTGCATAAACGTTGTGAATAAAGATTCTGAAAAAACTTTGTGCATAAACAATGTGTATCAAATGTGTGGATAAAGATTCTGCATAAACTTTGTGCATCCACTTTGTGCATAACCTTAGTGCATATACATTGTGCACAAACTGTGTGCATAACCTTTGTGCATAAAATTTGTGCATAAACTTTGTGCATATACTTTGTGCATAAAATTTGTGCATAAACATTGTGCATAAACTTTATGCATAAACTTTGTCCATACACGTTGTGCATAAAATTTGTGCATAAACTTTGTGCGGACACTTTGTGCATAATATTTGTGAATATACTTTGTGCATAAACTTTGTGCATAAACCTTGTGCACAAACTTTGTGCAGAAACTTTGTGCATAAACGTTGTGCATACAATTTGTGCATAAACTTTGTGCATAAACCTTGTACATGAACTTTGTGCATAAACGTTTTGAATAAAATTTGTGGATCAACGTTGTGCATAAACGTTTTGCAAAACATTGTTTATAAAATTTATAGATAAAATTTGTGCATGAAATTTGTGCATAAACTTTGTGCATAAACGTTGTGAATGAACTTTCTGCATAAAGTTCGTGCATAAAAATTCTGCATATACTTTGTACATAAACGTTGTGCACAAACTTTCTGCATAAACTTTGTGCATAAACTTTGTGTGTAAACGTTGTGCATAAACTTTGTGCACAAATGTTTTGCAAACGCTTTTTCCATAAACTTTGTGCATAAACGTTGTGTATAAACGTTGTGTATAAACTTCTGAATACAATCTGTGCATAAACTTTGTGCAAAAACTTTGTGCCTAAACTTTGGGCATAGACTTTATGCATAAACGTTGTGCATAAACTTTGTGCATAAGCTTTGTGTATAAACTTTGTGCATATAATTTGTGCAAGAATTATGGGCATAAACGTTGTGAATAAACATTCTGCATAAACGTTGTGCATAAACTTTGTACATAAACTTTGTGCATGATTTTTGGGCATAAACGTTGTGCACAAACTTTGCGCACAAACATTTTGCATAAACGTTGTGCATAAACTTTGTACACAAAAACTTTGTGCATAAACTTTCTGCATAAACTATGTGTATAAACGTTCCGCATAATCTTTCTGCATAAAATTTGTGCATAAACTTTGTGCATTAACGTTGTGCATAAACTTTGTGCATAAACTTTGTACATGAACTTTCTGCAGAAACGTTGTGCAAGAACGATGTGCATAAACCTTTTGCATAAACGTTGTGCATAAACCTTGTGCATACCTTTGTGCAGAAAGGTTGTGCATAAACTTTGTGCAAACCTTTGTGCATAAACTTTGTGCATAACCTTTGTGCATAACTTTGAACGTAAACTTTGTGCATAAACTTTGTGCATAAACAGTAAGCATAAGCTTTGTGCATAAACTTTGTGCATAAACTTTATGCATAAACGTTGTGCGTAAACGTTCTGTAAAAACTTTGAGCATAACATTTGTGCATAAACATTGTGCATAAAAATTTTGCATAAACTTTGTGCATAAACATAGTGCACGAAACTTTGTGCATAAACGTTTTGCACAACCTTTGTGCATAAACTTTGTGCATAAACATTTTGCGTAAACTTTGTGCATAAAACTTGTGCATAAACTTTGTGCATAAACATTAGTCATAATCTTTGTGTAAAACCTTTCTGCATAAACGTTGTGCATCTAATTTGTGCATTCACTTTGTGCATTTAAGTTGTGCATAAACTTTGTGCATAAACTTTATGCATAAGCTTTGTGCATAAACTTTGTGCAGAACCTTTGTGAATAAACTTTGTGCATAAACTTTGTGCATAAAATTTGTGCATAGGCTTTGTGCATAATTCTTGTGCGTAAACGTTGTGGCTTAACTTTGTGCATAAACTTTGTGAAAAAGAGATAGTGAATAAAATTTGTGCGTAAACATTGTGCATAAACTTTGTGCATAACATTTGTGCATAAAATTTGTGCATAAACGTTGTGCATAAACGTTATGAATAAACTTTGTACATGAAGTTTGTGCAGAACCTTTGTGCATAAACTTTGTCCATAAATATTGTGCATAAACTTTTCTGTATAACCTTTGTGCATAATATTTGTGCATAAACGTTGTGCATAAACGTTGTGCATAAACATTTAGCAAAAACATTGTGAATAAAGCTAGGGCATAAACTTTGTGCATATAATTTGTGCATAAACTTTGTGCATAAACGTTGTGCATAAACTTTGTGCATGAATGTTGTTCATAAACTTTGTTCATAAACTCTGTGCATAAACTTTGAACATAAACGTTTTTCATAAAATTTGTGTGTAAACTTTGTGAATAATGTTTGTGCATAAAATTTGTGCATACCTGTTGTGCATAAATGTTGTGCATAAACTTTGTGCATTAACGTTGTGCATAACCTTTGTGCATAAACTTTGAACATAAACATTGTGCATAATCGTTTTGCATAAACTTTGTGCATAAACTTTGTGCATAAACGTTGTGCATACTCTTTGTGCATAAACTTTGTGCATCTTTGTGCATAAACGTTGTGCACAAACTGTGTGCATAAATTTGTGCATAAGCCTTGTAGATAAACGTTGTGCATAAACTTTGTGCATAATCATTTTTTATTAACTTTGTGCATAAACGTTTTGCATACACGTTGTGCATAAACTTTGTGCATAAACTTTGTGCATAAACTTTGTGCATAAATGTTCAGCATAAACTTTGTGCACAAACTTTGTGCTTAAATTTTGTGCATAAACTTTGTGCATAAAATTTGTGCATAAACTTTGTGCATACTGTTTGTGCATAAACTTTGCGCATAAACATTGTGCATAAACTTTGTGCATAAAAGTTGTGCATGAACGTTGTGCACAAACGTTGTGCATAGACTTTGTGCATATACTTTGTGCGTAAACTTTGTGTATACACTTTGTGCATAAACATTGTGCATACCTTTTGTGCATAAACGTTGTGCATAAACTTTGTGCATAAACTTTGTGCATAAACTTTGTGCATAAGCTTTGTGCATAAACTTTCTGCATAAACTTTGTGCATAAACCTTGTGCATATACTTTGTGCATAACATTTGTGAATAAACTTTGTGCATAATCTTTCTGCAAAAGCTTTAGGCATAGACTTTGTGCAGTAAACTTGTGCATAAACTTTGTAAATAAACTTTGTGCATAAACTTTGTGCAGAAACCTTGTGCATAAACTTAGTGCATGAACGTTGTGCACAAATTTTGGGCATAAACTTTGTGCATAAGCTTTGTGCATAAACTTTGTGCATAAACTTTGTGCATAACCTTTCTGCATAAATCTTTTGCATTAATGTTGTGAATAAACATTCTGCATAAACTTTGTGCATATATGTTGTGCACAAACTTTGTGCATAAACTTTGTGCATAAACGTTGTGCATAAACTTTGTGCATAAACTTTCTGAATAAACTTTCTGCAAAAACTTTGTGCATAAACTTTGTGCATAAAATGTGTGCATAAAATTTGTGCAGAAACTTTGTGCATAAACTTAGTGCATAAACATTGTGCACAAACTTTGTGCATAAAGTTTGTACATAAACTTTGTGCATACACTTTGTGCATAAACGTTGTGCATGAACTTTGCACATAAACTTTGTGAATAAACTTTGAACATTCTTTTTCTGCATTAACTTTGTGCATAACCTTTGTGCATACACTTTGTGCATAAACGGTGTGCATAAACGTAGTGCATGAATGTTGTGCATAAACTTTGTGCATAAACTTTGTGCATAAACGTTCTGCATAAACTTTATGCATAAACTTTCTGCATAAACGTTGTGCATACACTTTGTGCATAAACTTTCTGCATAAAATTTGTGCATACACTTTGTTCATAAACGTTGTGCATACAATTTGTACATAAACATTGTGCGTAAACTTTGTGCATAAACCTTGTGCATGAACTTTCTGCATAAACTTTCTGCATAAATTTTTGTGCATGAACTTTGTGCATAAATGTTGTTCATAACCCTTGTGCATAAACGTTTTGCATAAACTTTGTGCATTAACGTTGTGCATAATCTTTGTGCATAAACTTTGTACATAAGCTTTGTGCATAAACTTTGTGCATAAACTTTGTGCATAAACTTTGTGCATAAACTTTGTGCATAAAATGTGTGCATAAAATTTGTGCATAAACATTGTGCATGAACTTCCTGCATAAACTTTGTGCATAAATGTTGTGCATAAACTTTGTTCACAAACGTTGTGCATAAACTTTGTGCATAAAGTTTGTGCATAAACGTTCTGCATAACGTTTGTGCCTAAACTTTGTGTGTAAATTTTGTGCAAAAACTTTGCTCATAAACATTCTGCATAAACATTGTGCATGAATGTTGTGAATAATCATTTTGCATAAACGTTGTGCATTAACTTTGTGCATAAATGTTTTGCATAAACTTTGTGCATAAACTTTGTGCATAGACTTTGTGCATAAACTTTGTGCATAAACGTTGTGCACCAACTTTGTGCCTAAACTTTGTGCATAAACTTTGTGCACAAACTTTGTGCATAAACTTTGTGCATAAACGTTCTGCACAAAATTTGTGCATAAATGTTGTGCATAAACTTTGTGCGAAAGATGTGTGCATAAACGTTGTGCAAAAACATTGTGCATAATCGTAGTGCAAAAACTTTGTGCATAAAGTTTGTGCATACACTTTGTGCATAAATGTTGTGCATGATCTCTGTGCATAAACTTTGTGCATGTACTTTGTGCATAAACGTCTTGCATAAACTATGTGCATAAAGTTTGTGTACAAACTTTGTGAATAAACCTTGTGCATAAACTTTGTGCATAAACTTTGTGCATAAACGTTGTGCAAAATTTTTGTGCATAAACGTTGTGCATAAACTTTGTGCACACACTTTGTGCATAAAGGTTGTGCATACACTTTGTGCATAAACTCTGTGCATAAACTTTGTGCATAAACGCTGTACATAAACTTTCTGCATAAACTTTGTGCATAAACGTTTTGTATAAACTTTGTGCATAAACTTTGTGCATAAACTTTGTCCATAAAATTTGTGTCTAAACTTTGTGAATGAACTTTGTGCATAAACTTTGTGCATCAGCTTTGTGCATAAACTTTCTGCATAAACTTTGTGCAAAAACGTTGTGAATAAACATTTTGCATAAACTTTGTGCATAAACTTTGTGCATGAACTTTGTGCATAAACTTTGTGCATAAACTTTGTGCATGAACTTTGTGCATAAACTTTGTGCACAAAATTTGTGCCTAAACATTGTGCATGAACTTTGTGCATACCCTTTGTGCATAATCTTTTTGCATAAAATTTCTGCATAAAATTTGTGCATAACCTTTGTGCATAAACTTTGTGCATAAACTTTGTGCATAAACTTTGTGCATAAACTTAGTGCATAAACGCTGTGCACAAACTTTGTGTATAGACTTTGTGCATAAACATTGTGCATGAACTTTGTGCATACACTTCGTGCATAAACTTTGTGCATGAACTTTGTGCATAGACTTTCTGCATTAACTTTGTGCATACAATTTGTGCGTAAACCTTGTGCATAAACTTTGTGCATTAACTTTCTGAATAAAGTTTGTGCATAAACTTGTTTCATAAACCTCGTGCATAGAATTTGTGCATAAAAATTTTGCATAAACTTTGTGCATAAAATTTGTGCAGAAACTTAGTGAATAAACGTTGTACCCAAACTTTGTGCACAAACCTTGTGCATAAACTTTGTGCATACACTTTGTGCATAAACTTTGTGCATAAACTCAGTGTGTGAACTTTGTGCATAAACTTTCTGCATAGACTATGTGCATAAACGTTGTGCATAAATGTTGTGCATAAACGTTTTGCATAAACTTTGGGCATAAACTTTGTGCTTACACATTGTGCATGAAGGTTGTGCATACACTTTGTCCATAAACTTTGTGCTTAAACGTTGTGCATAAACCTTGTGCATGATTATTTGTGCGTAAACGTTGTGCATAAACTTTGTGCATAAAACTTGTTCATAAACCTTGTGCATAAACTTTGTGCTTAAACTTTGTGCATAAACGTTGTGCATAAGCTTTGTGCATAAACTTTGTGCATAAACTTTGTGCATAAAGTTTGTGCATAAACTTTGTGCATTAAATGTGTGCATAAAGGTTGTGCATAAAATTTATGCATAAACATTTTGCATAAACTTTGTGTATAAACTTTGTGCATAAACATTGTGTGTAAACTTTGTGCATTAACATTGTGCATAAAGTTTGTGCATAAACATTCGGCATAAACTTTGTGCATAAGCTTTGTGCACAAATGTTCTGCATAAACTTTGTGCATAAACGTTGTGTGTAAATATTGTGCATAAAATTTGTGCACACATTTTGTGCATAAGCTTTTTCCATAAACTTTGTGCCTAAACGTTGTGTATAAACATTGTGTATAAACTTTCTGCATACAATTTGTGCATAAACTTTGTGCATAAACTTTGTGCCTAAACTTTGTGCATAGACTTTTTGCATAAACTTTGTGCATAAACTTTGTGCATAAACTTTGTGCATAAACTTTGTGCAGAAACGTTTTGCATAAACGTTGTGCATAAACTTTGTGCACAAAAACTATGTGCACAAACTTTCTGCATAAAGTTTGTGCATAAACGTTCTGCATGAACGTCTGCATAAACTTTGTGCATTAACTTTGTGCATAACATTTGTGCATAGACTTTGTGCAAAAACTTTGTTCATAGACTTAGTGCATAAACGTTGTGCACAAACTTTGAGCAGAAAATTTGTGCATAAACTTTGTGCATAAACTTTGTGCATAAACTTTGTGCATAAAAATTCTACATAAACAGTGTGCATAAACGTTGTGCATAACTTTTGTGCATAAACTTTGTGCCTAAACTTTGTGCAAAAACTTTGTGCATAAACTTTGTGCATAAACGTTGTGCATAAACTATGTGCATAAACTTTGTGCAAAATCTTTGTGCATAAAAGTTGTGCATAAACTTTGTGTAGAACATTTGTGCATAAACTTTGTGCATAGAAGTTGTGCATAAACTTTGTGCATAAACGTTGTGCATAAACTTTGTGCATAAACGTTGTGCATAAACTTTGTGCATAAACGTTCTGCATAAACGTTGTGCATAAATTTTCTGCATAACCTTTGTGCATAAATCTTGTGCATAACATTTGTGCATAAACGTTGTGCATAAACTTTCTGGAATAACTTTGTGAATAAACTTTGTGCATAAACGTGATGCATAAAATTTCTGCATAAATGCTTTTCATAAACGTTGTGTATAAAATTTGTGCCTAAACTTTGTGCATACTCTTTGGGCATAATCTTTGTGCATAAACTCTGTGCATAAAAGTTGTGCATTAACTTTGTGCACAAACATTGTGCATAAACTTTGTGCATAAACGTTGTGCATAAGCGATCTGCAAAAACTTTGTGCATAACTGTTGTGCATGAACTTTCTGCATCAACGTTGTGCATAAATGTTTTGCATGAACTTTGGGTGTAAACGTTCAGCATAAAAATTGTGCATAAATTTTGTGCATAAACTTTGTGCATGAAATTTGTCCATAAACGTTGAGCATAAACTTTGTGCATAGTCTTTGTGAGTGAACGTTGTGCATAAACTTTGTGCATAAACGTTGTGCGTAAGCTTTGTGCATAAACTTTGTGCATAAACGTTGTGCATAAACATTGTGCATAAACTTTGTGCATAAACAATGTGCATAAACTTTGTGCATAACTTTGTGCATAAATGTTGTGCATAAACTTTGTGCATAACTTTGTGCATAAACATTGTGCATAAAACATGTGCATAAACATTGTGCATAAACTTTGTGCATAAAGTTTGTGCATAAACTTTCTACATAAAAGTTTTGCATAAACATTGTGCATAATCTTTCAGCATAAACTTTGTGCATAAACTCTGTGCATAAACACTGTGCGTAAACGTTGTTCATAAACGTTGTGCACAAGTTTTGTGCATACACGTCGTGCATAAACTTTGTGTATAAACCTTGTGCATACAAGTTTTGGAAAAACATTCGGCATAACTTTTGTACATGAAATTTGTGCATAACCTTTGTGCCTAAACTCTGCGCATAGAATTTGTGCATAGAATTTGTGCATAATAATTGTACATAAACTTTGTGCATAAACTTTGTGCATAAACATTGTGCATACACTTGGTGCATAAACGTTGTGCATAAACTTTGTGCATGACGTTTGTGCATAAATGTTTTGTATAAATGTTTTGCGTAAACGTTGCACATAAACTTTGTGCCTAAACATTGTGCATAAACTTTGTGCACAAACTTAGTGCATAAACTTTGTGCATAAACATTGTGCATAAAATTTGTGCATAAGCTTTGTGCATAAACATTGTGCATAAACTTTGTGCATACCTTTGTGCATAAATGTTGTGCATAAACTTTGTGCATGAGTTTGTGCATGAAATTTGTGCAGTAACTCTGTGTATAAACTTTGTGCATAAATAGTTTTTCCTAAACTTTGTGCATAAACGTTTTGCATAAACATTGTGCATAACCTTTGTGCATAAACTTGGTGCATACATGATGTGCATAAACTTTGTGCATGAACTTTGTGCATAAACCTTATACACAAACTTTGTGCATAAACATTGTGCATAAACATTGTGCATAAGCTTTGTGCATAAACTTCGTGCAGAGACTTTGTGCATATACGTTGTGCATAAACTTTGTGCATAAACTTTCTGCATAAAAATTGTGCATTAACTTTGTGCATAAAACGTTTGCATAAACGGTTTGCATAAACTTTGTGCGTAAACTTTGTGTATAAACGTTGTGCAGAAACTTTGTGCAAAAACTTTGTGCATAAACGTTGTGCATAAACTTTGTGCATAAACTCTGTGCATTAACTTTGTGCATAAACTTTTTGCATACATTTTGTGCATAAACGTTGTGCACAAGCTTTGTGCATAACCTTTGTGCATAAACGTTGTACATAAACGTTGTGCATAAACTTTGTGCATAAACGTTGTGTATAAACTTTGTGCATAAACTTGGTGCATATTCTTTCTGCAAAGACCTTGTGCATAAACTTTGTGCATAAACTTTGTGCATAAACTTTGTGCAAAAACGTTGTGCATAAACGTTGTGCATAAACTTTGTGCATAAACTTTGTGCATAAACTTTGTGCAGAAAGCTTTGTGCATACACTTTGTGCATAAACGTTGAGCATACACTTTGTGCATAAACTTTCTGCATAAATGTTGTGCATAAACATTCTGCATAAACTTTGTGCATAAACATTGTGCATAAACTTTGTGCATACACTTTGTGCATAATCTTTGTGCATAAACTTTGTGCATAAACTTTGTCCATAAACGTTCTGCATAAACTTTGTTCAAAAACTTTGTGCATAAACTCTGTGCATGGAATTTGTGCATAAACTTTGTGCATAAACTTTGTTCATAACCTTAGTGCACATACGTTGTGCACAAACTTTGTGCATAAACTTTGTGCATAAACTTTGTGCATAAACTTTGTGCATAAACTTTGTTCATAACCTTAGTGCACATACGTTGTGCACAAACTTTGTGCATAAACTTTGTGCATAAACTTTGTGCATAAACTTTGTGCATACACTTTGTGCATAAACGTTGTGCATAAACTTTGTGCATAAACTTTGTGCATAAACTTTCTACACAAACTTTGTGCATGAAATTTGTGCATAGGCTGCATAAACTTTAAGCTCAAACCTTGTGCATAGACGTTGTGCATAAACTTTGTGCATAAACTTTGTGCATACACTTTGTGCATAAACCTTGTGCATAAATGTTGTGCATCAACATTTTGCATAAACATTGTGCATAAACTTTGTGCATAAAATTTGTGCATAAACGTTGTGCATAAACGTTGTGCATAAATGTTGTGCATGGAATTTGTGCATGAACTTTGTGCATAAACGTTGTGCATAAACGTTTTGCATAAACTTTGTGCATTACCTTTGTGCACTGACATTGTGCACAAACTTTGTGCATAAACTTTGTGCGTAAACGTTGTGCATAAACTTTGTGTATAAACTTTGTGCATAAACGTTCTTCATAAAGTTTGTACATAAACATTCTGCATAACCTTTGTTCATGAATTTTGTGCATAAACGTTGTGCATGCAATGTGTGCATAAACTTTGTGCATAAAATTTGTGCATAAACTTAGTGCATAAATGTTGTGCACGAGATTAGTGCATAAACTTTGTGCATAAGCTTTGTGCATAAACGTTGTGCATGAGCCTTGTGCATAAACGTTGTGAATAAAGTTTGTGCATAATAGTTCTGCATAAACTTTGTGCATAAACGTTGTGCATAAACCTTGTGCATATACTTTGTGCATAACATTCGTGTAGAAACTTGTCTATAAACTTTGTGCATAAACTTTTTGCATAGACTTTGTGCATAAAACGTGTGTATAAACTTTGTGCATAAACTTTCTGCATAAACTTTGTGCATAAGCTTTGTGCATAAACTTAGTGCATAAACGTTGTGCATAAACTTTGTGCATAGAATTTGTGCATAAACTTTCTGCATAAACTTTGTGCATACACTTTGTGCATAAACTTTGTGCATAAACTTAATGCATGAATTTTGTGCATAAACTTTATGAATAAACGTTCTGCATAAACATTGTGCATAAACTTTGTGCAGAAGCGTTCTGTATAAACTTTGTGCATAAACTTTGTGCATAAAATGTGTGCATAAACTTTTCCATAAACTTTGTGCATAAACGTAGTACATAAACGTTGTGCACAAACTTTGTGCATAAAGTTTGTGCATAAATGTTGTGCATACACTTTGTGCATATACGTTGTGCATGAACTTTACACATAAACTTTGTGAATAAACGTTGTGCATAATTTTTCTGCATAAACGTTCTGCATAAACTTTGTGCATACACTTTGTGCATAAACTTTGTGCATAAAATTAGTTCATAAATGTTGTGCATAAACTTTGTGCATAAACTTTGTGGATAAACTTTGTGCATAAACGTTCTGCATAAACTTGATGCATAAACTTTGTACATAAACGTTGTGCATACACTTTGTGTGTAAACTTTCTCCATGAATTTTGTGCATACACTTTGAGCATAGACGTTGTGCATACATTTTGTGCATAAACATCGTGTGTAAACATTGTGCATAAACCTTGTGCATGAACTTTCTGCATAAACTTTCTGCATGAATTATTGTGCATGAACTTTGTGCATAAATGTTGTTCATAACCCTTGTGCATAAACGTCCTGCATAAACTTTGTGTATAAATGTTATGCATAAAATTTGTGCATAAACGGTGTGCATAAACTTTGTGCATAAACTTTCTGCATAAAGTTGTTGCCTAAAAGTTGGGTGTAAATTTTGTGCATAAACTTTGCTCATAAACATTTTTCATAACCTTTGTGCATAAATGTTGTGAATAAACATTCTTCATAAACTTTGTGCATAAACTTTGTGCATAAAAGTTGTGCAAAAATGTTGTGCATAAAATTTGTTCATAAACATTCTGCATAAAGTTTGTGCATGAATGTTGTGAATAAACATTCTGCATAAACTTTGTGCATAAACTTTGTGCATAAACTTTGTGCATAAACGTTTTGCATAAACTTTGTGCATAAACTTTGTGCATATACTTTGTGCATAAACTTTGTGCATAAACGTTTTGCACAAACTTTGTGCATAAACATTGTGCATAAACGTTGTGCATAAACTTTGTGCATAAACGTTTTGCATAAAAGTTCTGCACAAGATTTGTGCATAAACAATGTGCATAAACGTTGTGCAAAAGATGTGTGCATAAACGTTGTGCAAAAACTTTGTGCATAAACGTAGTGCATAAACGTTGTGCACAAACTTTGTGCATAAACTAAGTGCATAAACTTTGTGCATAAACTTTGTGCCTACACTTTGTGCATAAATGTTGTGCATGAACTTTGTGCATAAACTTTGTGCATGAACTTTGTGCACAAACGTCTTGCATGAACTATGTGCATAAATTTTGTGCATAAACTTTGTGCATAAACTGTGTGCATAAACTGTGTGCATAAACTTTGTGCATAAACGTTGTGCATAAACTTTGTGCATAAACTTTGTGCATAAATGTTGTGCACACACTTTGTGCATAAAGGTTGTGCATACACTTTGTGCATAAACTCTCTGCATAAACTTTGTGCATAAACTCTGTACATTAACATACTGCATAAACTTTGTGCATAAACGTTTTGCATAAACTTTGTACATAAATGTTGTGCATAAACTTTGTGCATAAACTTTGTGCATAAACTTTGTACATAAACTCTCTGCATACACTTTGTGCTTAAAACTTGGGCATACAATTTTTGCATAAACGTTGTGCATAGAATTTGTGCATAATGTTTGTGCATAAACTCTCTGCATAACCTTTGTACATAAACATTGTGCATAAACTTTCTGCATAAACGTTGTGCATAAACTTTGTGCAAAAACTTTGTGCATAAACTTTGTGCATAAAATTTGTGCATAAACTTTGTACATAAACTTTCTGCATAGAATTTATGCATAAACTTTGTGCATAAAAGTTCTGCATAAAATTTGTGCATAAACTTTGTGAATCAACTTTGTGCATAAACTTTGTGCATAAACGTTATGCATGAACTTTGTGCATAAACTTTGTGAATAAACTTTGTGCAAAACCTTTCTGCATTAACTTTGTGCATAAACTTTGTGTTTAAACCTTGTGCATAAACGTTTTGCATAAACCTTGTGTATAGACTTTGCGCATAAATATTTTGCATAAGCTTTGTGCATAAACGTTGTGCATAAACTTAGTGTATAAACGCTGTGCACAAACTTTGTGCATAAACTTTGTACATAAACTTTGTGCATAAACCTTGTGCACACAATTTGTGCATAAACTTTGTGCATACACTTTGTGCATAAACTTTGTGCATAAACTCAGTGCATAAATGTGGTGCATAAACTTTGTGTATTAAGTTTGTGCATAAACTTTCTGCATAAACTTTCTGCATAGACTATGTGCATAAACTTTGTGCATAAATGATGTGCATAAACATTGTGCATAAACATTGTGCATAACATTTGTGCATACACTTTGTGCATAAAGGTTGTGCATACACTTTGTGCATAAAATGTGTGCGTAAACTTTGTGCATAAACCTTGTGCAAGCGTTTTCTGTGTGAACGTTTTGCATAAACTTTGTGCATAAACTTTGTGCATAAACGTTGTTCATAAACTTTGTAAATAAAGGTTGTGCTTAAACTTTCATCATTAACGTTGTGCATAAACTTTGTGCATAAAATTTGTGCATAAATTTTGTGCATAAACTTTGTGCATAAACTTTGTGCATAATCTTTGTGCATTAAATGTGTGCATAAACGTTGTGCATAAAATTTATGCATAAAACGTTTACATAAACTTTGTGCATAAACTTTGTGCATAAATGTTGTGCATAAAATTTGTTCATAAATGTTGTGCATAAACTTTGTGCATAACTTTTGTGCATGAACCTTATGCATACAGTTTGTGCCTAAACTTTGTGCATAAACTTTGTGCATAAACGCTGTTCATAAAAAGTCTGCACAAACTGTGTGGATGAATGTTGTGAATAGAATTCTGCATAAACTTTGTGCATAAACTTTGTGCAAAAAATTTGTGCATAAACTTTGTGCATTAACTTTGTGTATAGACTTTGTGCATTAACTTTGTGCATAAACGTTGTGCACAAACATTGTACATTAACTTTGTGCATTAAAGTTGTGCATAAACTTTGTGCATAACCTTTTTGTATATACGTTCTGCACAGAATTTGTGCATAAACGTTGTGCATAAACTTTGTGCATAAACGTAGTGCATAAACATTGTGCATAAACTTAGAAAATAACATTTGTGCATTAAATGTGTGCATAAACGTTGTGCATAAACTATGTGCATAAGCATTGTGCATACACGTTGTGCATAAAATGTGTGCATAAACATTGCGCATAAACGTTTTGCATAATCTTTGTGCATAAACTTTGTTCATAAACATTCTGCATAAACTTTGTGCATAAACGTTGTGAATAAACATTCTGAAAAAACTTTGTGCATAAACGTTGTGCATCAAATGTGTGGATAAACTTTGTGCATCCACTTTGTGCATAACCTTAGTGCATATACATTGTGCACAAACTGTGTGCATAACCTTTGTGCATAAAATTTGTGCATAAACTTTGTGCATACACTTTGTGCATAAAATGTGTGCATAAACATTGTGCATAAACTTTGTGCATAAACTTTGTCCATAAATGTTGTGCATAAAATTTGTGCATAAACTTTGTGCAGACACTTTGTGCAAAAAAGTTGTGAATATACTTTGTGCATAAACTTTGTGCATAAACTTTGTGCATAAACTTTGTGCATACAATTTGTGCATAAACGTTGTTAATAGATTTTGTGCATAAACCTTGTGCATAAACTTTGTGCATAAACCTTGTGCACAAACTTTGTGCAGAAACGTTGTGCATAAACTTTGTGCATAAAATTTGTGCATAAACTTTGTGCATAAATTTTGTGCATAAACTTTGTGCATGAACTTTGTGCATAAACATTTTGCATGAAATTTGTGGATAAACGTTGTGCATAAACTTTGTGCACAAACATTGTGTATAAAGTTTATAGATAAAATTTGTGCATGAACGTTGTGCATAAACTTTGTGCATAAAGTTCGTGCATGAAATTTCTGCATAAACGTTGTGCACAAACTTTCTGCATAAACTTTGTGCATAAACTTTGTGTGTAAACGTTGTGCATAAACTTTGTGCACAAATCTTGTGCAAAAGCTTTTTCCATAAATTTTGTGCATAAACGTTGTGTATAAACGTCGTGTATAAACTTCTAAATACAAGCTGTGCATAAACTTTGTGCATAAACTTTGTGCCTAAACTTTGGGCATAGACTTTGTGCATAAAATTTGTGCATAAACGTTGTGCATAAACTTTGTGTATAAACTTTGTGCATAGAGTTTGTGCAAGAATTATGTGCATGAACGTTGTGAATAAACATTCTGCATAAACGTTTGGCATAAACTTTGTACACAAACTTTGTGCATGATTTTTTGGCATAAACGTTGTGCACAAACTTCGTGCACAAACGTTATGCATAAACGTTGTGCATAAACTTTGTGCACAAAAACTTTGTGCATAAACTTTCTGCATAAACTATGTGTATAAACGTTCCGCATAATCTTTCTGCATAAACTTTGTGCATAAACTTTGTGCATTAACTTTGTGCATAAAATTTGTGCATTAACTTTGTGCATAGACTTAGTGCATAAACATTGTGCACAAGCTTTGAGCATAAAATTTGTGCATAAACGTTGTGCAGAAACTTTGTGCATAAACATTCTACATGAATAGTGTGCATCAACATTGTGCATAATTTTTGGTGCATAAACGTTTTGCCTAAACTTTGTGCAAGAACTTTGTGCATAAACTTTGTGCATAAACTATGTGCATAAACTTTGTGCATAATCTTTGTGCATAATCTTTGTGCATAAACGTTGTGCATAAACTTTGTGTATAAAGTTTGTGAATGAACTTTGTTCATAAACTTTGTGCATAAACGTTGTGCATAAACTTTGTGCATAAACGTTGTGCATAAACTTTGGGCATAAACGTTCTGCATAAACTTTGTGCATAAACTTTCTGCATAAACTTTGTGCATAAAATTTCTGTATAACCTTAGTGCATAATTTTTGTGCATAAACATTGTTCATAAAATTTGCGCATAAAGTCTGTGCATAAAGTTAGTGCATAAACTTTGTGCATAAACTTTGTGCATAAATTTTGTGCATAAATTTTGTGCATAAACTTTGTGCAGAAACGTTGTGCAAAAATGTTGTGCATAACGTTTTGCATAAACGTTGTGCATAAACCTTGTGCATAACGTTTTGCAGAGGATGTCCATAAACTTTGTTCAAAAATTTGTGCATAATCTTTGTGCATAACCTTTGTGCATATTTTTGAACATAAACTTTGTGCATAAACTTTGTGGATAAACGTTATGCATAAACGTCATGCACAATCGTTTTTGCATAATTTTTGTGCATAAACTTTGTGTTCTAACCTTGTGCATAAGATTTTTGCACAAACGTTGTGCATAAACTTTCTACATAAACGTTGTGCATAAACTTTGTGCAGACTGTTTGTGCATAAACTTTATGCATAACCATAGTGCATAGTTTTTGTGCATAAACATTGTGCATAAACTTTGCGCATAAACTCTGTGCAAAACGTTAGTGCATAAACTTTGTGCATAAACTTTGTGCCTAAAATCTGTGCATAAACTTTGTGCATAAACTTTGTGCA